>JANHGB010000458.1:0-13690 GCA_026283785.1 Coracopsis vasa | reverse complement strand
GAGAATGTGCTCCAAGATTTTGCCAGGCACAGAGGTGAGACTGACTGGTCTGTGGTTCCCTGGGTCATCCATTTTCCACTTCTTGAAAATGAGGGTTATATTAAATGGGGGTTATATATTATATTATTTCATGTTCCCCTTTGCTTATTTTAGACTACTCAGGAGCAGCAAGCTACCCCTTTTATCAAAGTTTCAGAACAAAACAGCATCAGGAGCTAACAATATATATTGCCTATCTTGCTGCATGTACCTGATTCCTCACTGAGGCAAAGTCAGAGGAGGAAGAGATGCTGCCTGATGAGGTGGTTGGGATTTGCAGTGTGTCACTACCACTTTTAAATGGGCAGTACCTGTGAGGTCATGAACATTGGTGCTATAGATTCTTCACTTCCCTGTTAGATGGAGGTGTGCTTCTCTGTATTTTCTTGTTGGTAGGCTGTGCATTAAAGCAGACAACTTTTCTGCTTTTTTTTTCAGGTTAATCTATCTTGGGCAGAGTTCAGAAAGCTAAAGGAAAGGCAGTTGTGTGGGGCAATTGCTAATTAATCTGCAGTCCAAACCTTTTCCGGCCAAAATTCAAGTTACTCTTCCATCAGGCTGATCAGCCCACTAATACTTTTACCTTTTAAAAGGTGTGGTGAGCCATCTTTGTGGCATGCTTGAGGGGTTAGTTTCTGCAGGAAGGGGGAGGTGACTGAGGGTGGAGGAGTGATCCTGAAGATTCCAGAACAATCTGGAATGGCTGGGGGTGGGATTAGCTTGAGGTCCTTCCCAGTAGCCTATCAGGGCTTGGAGAGGTAGCCAATTGGTACATGCTGCCTGTGCGAGGGCCCTGAAGGCAGCCCCAACTCTGAGGGGCGGCAGATTTGGGCAATGCCTGAGGGTGGAAGAAATGGTGTATATGAGGGTGCTGGGTTTTGGGGAGAAAGGGGCAGTCTGGAGAAGGTTTGGTCTGCCTCTTTCAAAAGAGAGATTAAGGACCTTTGAGACTAAGGCAGGAGGGAGCTGGTTTGTGATGAGCTGCTGGAGAAGGCATTTCAGCTGGCCAGGGACCCAAGTGAGCCCTTGTAACATGAAGTGTGTATGAGTGCAAAGGAGAAACTAGGAACATGATATGTGATATGACTGGTAAAGATGCAAATTTGGTTGAATGTCCCATTCGCACTGCATCTATTTAATCCTTGACTGTTGATGAAGAAACACCCTCAAAGAATGTAATATCAAATTAAATGTAGGAGCCTTATGTTATCTAAGTTTATGCTAATACTTTTGGTATGTTGGAGGTGTGTCTCTGACTTACATGTCTTGTTTATATATTTGTTGATTTAATGTTTATTCAAAAGCAGTACAAACCCTGCTTCTTGTTTCTTACGCAGGTGCTACTCAGCCTCTTTATAAACGCAGCCATTGTATTTTAAGAGTTGAGAGTATGAGAGTGCCATAATGTTCCTACTCTGTAATACTCCTGTTTTTACACTGAAACTGTAGTCTAAGAAAAGCTAAATTATTGTGGTTGTGTGTGAATAAATAAGAAGTTCTTTAGCTGTGGAGATCCTCGTATCATTAACTTCCCAGTTTCAGAATTTTGTGACCTTTAATCACGTATTTGCTTGTTCTGTGAGTGTGTGCTTTGCTTAATTCAAACTCTCTTGGTTACTACAACAGTAAATATTGTTTATGTGCTTATGAATGTATAAAATAATGGAAGAAATAGAATTATGACAGTGATGCATGGATGTATTTTTGAAATCATACATAAGCACAAGTAATATCAATCTATTCACACAGCAGTTTTTACATTTATTGACCCTACTTAATGAAAATGTTAAATGTACTCATGTTACCATGAAAAAAAAAAAAAAAAGTATGTTCTAAATCACTGTGTTTGAGCTGCTATTGCTGTGCTTGTTTTGTTAGTGTTATGATCAAATGATTTCACAAAATACGTATTTTGGAGAATATTCTCTCTTGGTAAAGTCAAGGCTGTTACTTGAAATGTAGGTTGTAGGATACATTCAAAGACATTAGTTATAAATCAAACCAATTATTTCTCTAGAAAGCTTTGATTTATGAATGTCAAATTAACTTTTCTAAACTTGCTGTAATTTATCTCCAATCTGGAGATTTTCGAAAAAGGAAAATGAAATGTATTCACACTGTGAACTCAAGGTAAATTTTTGATGCAGTATTAATCAATAACAATGTCTTCTAGGATGATGGGGACATAATTCCACAGATTCATTTGGAAAAGCTGTCATTCTTCTAGCTGAAGAAAAAAAGGTAAGAAAAGCTTGTTCTTTTAGCAAGCAAGTGTGTTTTAAATTCCACATATTTTTTTTCTTTTTCCTCCGGTAGCTTAATAACACAAAAATGCATGTTAGGAGCATAGATAGAGAAGTATCGAACAGATAAAGTTTAAACTGTGTAACTGGCATTGTATAATATTAAAGAAAGTTAGTGTGATTAAAATAGGGGTCTCCAGGGATACAAAAAACATGCTGTTTCTTCTCTTATGTATGTACAAAAAATAGTTCTGTGATCTGGGATAGATTTATTATTCTTCATTGATTGCCTCATTCTGTTGGAGGACATTTCTGGCACTGAGGTATAGGCCTGTCACATATATCATGATGTGTTGGAGATATGTCAGGTCTATGGCTCTTTCTGAACTTTGCTGTTTCAGAAAAATGTAACTGAGCATTATAGGCAGAAGTTTGACATTTCCAAGATTAAAATCAATCTTCTTTACGCGGTGTTTCTCAAACAAGACCAGCGCTTTGATTGCACAAGTAGTAGTTTCACATATTTGGAGGTGCAACATGGACAAAGAATAATTTGGGTAACAGATTCAACAGGTGTTCTGTAATGAATATAAATTGGAGAAATGATGGTAAAAGAGGTACTCAAGGCAGATAGCAAATCAAGCACTGATCTGCTGTTGCCACAAATATGAACGTAAAGATATGAGCTTGTATTTATTTTTAAAGTTGGGGGCTAACAATGTAAACAGCCTGTTGTGAACTAGTATACCATATTGAGAAGGAAAGAAAACAAAGGAGTAAGAGCTGTTAAAAGCAATTGCTAAAAGTCTGATAAACAATGTTCTAAATGTATATGAGGGGGAGAGCAGATGAAGCACTGTTGTAACTGATGGACATTGAACTTAAAAATGAACGTAAAAAATTGTTCAACAATTGATGTAATTGTAAAATACATTGAAAAAAAGGCAACCATCATGTCAACACATGTCCTTGTCCAGCTGGCCAGCATCCGGGCTTTTACTTACACAGTATGTTGTTACTAGAGATAAGACACAAATGAGATAGTTATATGCTAATGGCTGTATCTAAAGATAACGGAAGTCTAAGGTGAAGCACAGAAAAGATTCATAAGCAGTCAAACAAACACAAAATCAAGATGCTAGGAGTGTGATGGTAAAATATTTTTATGTTGGGTTGCTGCCCAGGAAAGATATTTGGAAATAATGAACAAAACTGTGGTCTTGTGCTCTTATTTGTTATGTTCAGGAAAACAGTAATCAGAAAAGTAATTGAAAAAAAAAAATATTATTTGATACTTAGTTTTCCCTTTCCAATAAAAAGCAGCATGGAAATTCCAAGGTAGTGGCCATTTTTGTTGCAGAGTATAACCATGTGGGATGAAGAATTGCCTCAACATGTATATGTCTATGTTGATGCTTTCAGCTGGCTTTTGAATTTGATAGAGCTGCACCTTTGGTACAGACAGGTGGTATAATAAAAAGAATATTATAATGGTCAAGTAATGTTAAGAAAAAGAACCACAGAGAAAGGAAAAGAAAGTAACAGAGGCAGAGGTCAGATTTACTGTAGTCAGTCAGATACAGGCCTGAATTAGGTGGTTTTGGTTTTTTTTTTCTGTAAGAAATAAATAGATGAAAAAAGTCTATATGGATGTAGCACTGAAATGTGAGACAGTATTCTAAATGTGTTAATTTTTTTATCCACAGTGAGTAAAAACAATCATTCTTACAAAATGTTTCTTTTATGTCAAATGTCAAGACCATGACCTGTTGCCATATAGCTATACTGATTTTACATTGAGAAACATTTTTTTTACCTGCCTGCATAGGTCATGAAGCTAGAGAGGTTTTCTTTAAATAGTTTTAAATATCTGTGCAAGATAATTAGTACTTCTAAGAGACATATTTATTGGAATGTGTTATATTGAGGAAACATAGAATGTAATGTCAGTTTTCTTGATTAGTTTTTCAGGAACCTTAGGAAGCCTTTTTTGTACCTTCGGTTGTACAGTATCTGGTGATATTATTGTTACAACAGTACCTATTTAAATCAGGAATTTTCAGCCTCGTAATTTCTCATTTTAGTCACTATAATATGGTTTTCCATTCAAATTATAGTGTCAGCCAAAAAATTCTGACTCCATTTTGTTAAGTTTAGCAATGCATGGAATTAGAGGAGAAATGGTTTCGTACCTCTAACAGTTGTTTCGTTGAGAACAATAGTAAAACTTCTTAGATCACAGAAATAGTCTTAAATTTAAGTAAGATGACATCTAAGATGGACTGATAATTTCTTGTCCTTGTTGTTACTAATAGTAAGTTGTAAAAAAAGTATCTATTTCGAAGCTACAGGCAGTGAGAAAAAAATCTGTTCCATTCCACAGTAGGCATTATTAACACAGATTGCCTTCACCCCAGAAAGCCTCATCACTGAGATGTTTTAAACAAGTATTTGTCGGAGAAGCTAAGGAATTAAAAGCCACCTTAGTTTTAAAAGCACATTTTCTGAGAATTAATAAAATGACACTTTGTCTTAATTTTGTGTCTCCAGTCATGCAGGAAGTTAGAGGACAAGTTTCATCCTGCAGAACTTTGATTTTTCAAGCTTCAGACTCAATTTGGCAGTCTATATTGCTCGAATTAGCTTGTAAATGAATTACTTGTTTCTAAAGTGCAACTGATATCAACTTGCATACAAATATTTTAATACATGAGCATATAAGTCATTTGATTCTGTAATTATAAGATGGCTGCTCTTGTTGAGATACATATTTGCTCTGAAGCTTAGTATTAATTTGTATTACTGAGTTTCTCAAACTGCAGCGTGTCATTATTAAGTATAATTTTGATTGGCCTTTTTTTCCATCCTGTAATTTTCTTTGTTGCAAGCTTGATCTTATTTTGGGCTAGCATGCTCTCAAAAATCATTTAGCCTATGTGCATGAAGATTGACAATGGCAAGTCTGGATGAAGACAATGTTAAAAAATCATTTATTTATGGTCATCTAACCTGTATGAAATTATATTGTCAAGCAAGACCTGCCTATTGGTAGCACAAGAAAGGTTTTTGTGGGATTCCAGCTTTGGAAGGAACCCTCTACAGGCTTACCTGCTCATCTGGGGCAGGGGAAGGAGGGAACCCCAACCAACAGGGACTGCCTATCATGGATGAAAAAAAAAAGGTAAGGACTTAAGCAAGACCAGATGTGTCACTCTGTTTAGACACTGTGTCTTTAAAGAGCAAGTGATAGGACTGACTGCAGAATTAGTGTTCAGATAGTCTCTTTCCTATTTTACTGGCCAACAGTTCCTCCTCAAAACCCCATGTAAACACTTTACTCATAGTTCTAGAGAAGTCTCTTAATGTGACTAAAGTCAATTAGAGTTTTGTGCCATATTGATGCAGGAAGACTTTGTACTTGAGAGGTAGCATCGGTGACTAGAAGAGCGAGATTATTTCAGGCCTTCTAAAAATAAATGTTATAAAGTAATTACTTTGTTTGGTTTGGGGGTTTTGTTTGTTTGTTTGTTTGTTGTTTTTTTTCGTTTGGTTGGTTTTGTGGGTTGTGGTTTTTTTTTGGGGGGGGGGGGGTTGAATAAAAAATGGTCAAAAAAGTTTTCCTGTGGTAATAAAAGTTTGTCAGACTGATCCATATAATTCAAAGGTGTTTGCATAGGTTTTGCACCATTAGTGGATGCCATCATTGGTAGTCTAAACTAAGCTGCTTATGGGAATAAAACCAAAAGATTGGTAACCTGTATCTCCTTATGCAGAAGTATAACCGAAGTATCAGTAGAGGAATGCATTTTTAATAGCAGTTAAGCAAGCTAGACAAAGCTTTGTAAGAACAACCTTACAATGAAATGAAAGAGCTTATGATTATTTTGGATGGTTTGACAGAAATGTCATTTCAATGTTGATTGTCTATCAAAAATGTAAACAACGTCAGCTACTATTTGGGAGGACAGAGGATGGAGAATGAAGCAGAGTGCCTCTCTGCTGTGTGAAGTTAGTGTTTGTCTTCAGACTCCCTGGGATAATAAGAGGTTCAGAAAAGGAAAGTCAGGATAATCAAAATCCTAGAATGGCTTCTGTGTGTAGAGTGGATATGTCTTAGGCTCTACAGCCTGATTAAGTGACAACTCAGTGCATATAAAATGGAAATTAATAAGTTATGGGCAGCACAAGAGGATGCACAGAAGTGATCATTGTTTGTGTCTTACAAGGCAAACTGAGTCTTGCAGATTCAAAACAAACAAAATGAGGTGATTTGACACAATGAGCTGTGACTTTGCTGGCTTGTGTTTATGTGGATGTAAGAGGAAATTCCATATGATTATGGAAGAAAAATTTATTAAAAGTTAAATACCTAGAAACTGCCTCTGGCCCACAAAGTCACTGAGATGAAAACTTTTGGGAGCTGGCAGCTTGTGTAGGTGAAACAAAAAGAATTTTCTGACAAATTTTTCCTTGAAATAATTCTCACCTGATTAGCCCTTGTCAGAATCTGAGTCACCTAACAGTAGAAGAAAACTAAGTAAAAATTAGCATAGTCCTTTATTTGGGGGTTGCTTCGGCTAAGCTTTATATATATATAAAACAAATAAGTAGATAGAAAAGCAGTAGCTAAATAATAGAATAGATGGAGTAATAGGGAAAAAAAACAAACAACAAAACACACCTTGAAACCAAAAACCAGTAAATTAGGAGTGTTTGTTTAAGTGACAAATGTTGATCCTAGATCAAGGGACAGTAATTGTGTCCTTCCCTCCCCCAGCCTCGAAAAGAAAAAAAAGGGACAAAAAATGTTAAATGAAATATTACTTGAAGAGAAGCAAACAGTGTTGGACTTACATGCCCATGAATTTCTTTGGCTTATACATTTGTATGCCTTGGGAAATCTTTTACTTTTCTGATGATCTGTGTAGCACCGAAAGTGTTTGTTGGGTTTGCACTACCTGCTGCAGAACATGATCTTACTTAGAAGAGATAAGTAGCAGTAAAGCATGGCTAGTAGCTAGTGTGGATACCTCCTTGTTGAAAATGGGTGAAGTAGCTATGCCTGTAATGCCAAAATGCAAGGGCCCACCTCCTTTTCGTCAAATTTGGAAACCACAGGATTTTTACTCAGGCCTGGACAGCAGCAACTGAGACAGATTGCATATTCTAAACTTTATGTGAATCTTTCAAGAATATAACTTAAAATTGTAATCATCTAACTTGATTATAGATATATCTAGTTCGGTTTATAGTCAGAAAAACTCAGTGGAATATAGAAAAAGGAAGCATTTTTTGAAGTTAAGAAAATTAATGTGGTCATATGCTCTTAAGCTTGCTTTTTTGACACCTCCTTCCCCCCCTTTTTTTTTTTGTTGTCCAAAAACCTTGATCAATAAAGGGGTCTCAGGAAAATCTGCTTGAACTGTAGGCTGGGCTAGGGTATGACTGAAAGGTACACAGTTTGAATGTATCATCTTTGCCTAAGTTAGTAGTGTGTGAGAATGATTTTCAACACTTTTCAGATATAGTCCAAAAAATCATTTACTTGTTCCTGGACCCAAACGTTTTCTGAATTCACTTCCTCCTTTCCTTTTCTCCCTGCTGGTTTTGTGACCATTAACACAGAGACTAGAGTATTCACCCAGGTCTATTAGACCAAGGTTTAGGCTGCTTTCTGAGTGTGAAGATAAAAACTGTTTCTTATGGAGTTTGTGTCACTTGCTGTAAGGTATCCTGATGAAATGTACTTTGGGACACTGACTGTGTAAGTGTTGAATGAGCTGCCCAAGGAGGACAGGTCTGTATCCACTTAGCTCAAGTTTGAATTGGTCTCCTCCCACCAGGAATCTTGCAGTCTGTTTATCCTAATCCAAACAGACAAAACAAGCCCATCTTTCTGGCTTTCATTTCTTGTTGGTCTTGTCATTATGTAGGAACTATTGACACACAAGGAGGAAAAAGAAATCTTCACCTGGACAGTTCTCCTCAGATAAAATCTTAAAGTGTCCTGGTGGTGTTGTCCATGACTGTGTGTTGTCCCTCCTTCCCACTACCCATGAAAGATAAAAATGGTGTCAGTTTATCTTTCTACAGAAATTTGCTAGTGTGATCTACTTTAACTCACCATCCCTGGAGGTATTTAAAAGATGTGTGGATGTGGTGCTCAGGGACATGATTTAGTGTTTAGTGGTGGACTTGGCAGTGCTTGGTTAACAGTTGGACTTGATGATCTTGAAGGTCTTTTCCAACCTAAAGAATTCTATGATTCTGTGATTAATGATCTCTATCAGGATGAATACTTTCTCTTTTCTCAACACCCAGCAGCATGATGCTCATAAAACTTTATAGAACTGTCAATAGCCTTGACAGGACTCTGAAGTTTATTTCTTGCAACAGTGACCACACTGTTAATTTGATCTCTGGGAAAAGGGTCATTTAAACATTCATTAATTCCGTTTCTTGGTGTCTTCTCAAGAAGCTGGTGGCAGAGAAGAATAGAGTGTGACATAATTTCTTCCAGTGAACTAATTTTCTTGATAAACATTATTCTTTTATGCTATTTATTAGAATTGTCAGTTAGGGCTTTTGCCAAGATCAAGTGGAGAAGAGCTGGTTTATGTCTGTAGCTCTTTAGAACAGGAACCTCCACTGTTGCTCACTAATGTTATTTTTGGTAGCTACACAAAGTTAGAGTGCTTAGAAGATGTTATTCTGAACAAGTGCTAAGGGTGAAAAAAAGGAATTACTTGCTTAGTGGAATTGAGCACTCATGCTGGGCTCTCCCATTTTAAGAATATTTTAAGTCCACTCACAACCTAGGGCGTTATGCTAGCAGCATGTGAAAAGTTTGATCGGTATGACTTTTTGGGACATTATTTGTGTAATATCACTAATTTTAAAGAAGCTTAGAAGCTAGTATGAAAAAGTTAATCTGCTGAGAACTTTTAGGATTTTAATCAGTGAAACTGATAAACCCCCAGCTAGAAAGGCACACATTTTTTCTTTTTTTTTTAATAATAACTGCATAGGGGTGACTGATTTATCACCTGCCTTTGTATTTTTTACAGTTTTTCCAATACTACATTATGCACAGCTGCTCAGAGACAGGAAATACATGAGGGCTAGAAATACTTTTGAAGTCTTTTCTTGCTTTATTATTAGAATGGTAGTAATTTAAGACTGTAGGTCAAATATATCCTGTTGTAACCTCTGTCTGTTCACTACTCCCTGGAGCTGATATAATAGGCTTTAACTACCTTCCTTTCGATTAATCCAGTAAGGTGCATGGTACCTAAATTTCAATTAGAATGAGTAAGTCAGTATTTAACACCTCCAGTCTCAGCCGAAGGGATCTCTCTTCTTAATCAAGTTCTTGGTTCTACAAAGTCAATAAAAGTTTGGTAGTACAAGACACTTTAAAAATTAGAGATGAATGTTAATCCTGAGAGGTAAACTTCCATAATAGTCTGTGATAATTTCATGTGAGATAATTAACTTTTAGACGTCTGTCATTCACATGGCGTAAAGATGGGTTAGAGACTCACATCAAGACTTCTGTCATCACAAAGAGCTGTTATATAGTTATTAAAATACAAAGCAGCTTTCTCAAGAGGTCAAGCTTGTGTGAATGATGGATGAGTCACACCTTGCCATTTCTCGGCTGTCACTTAGTCATCTCCTAGTGATGCCTGGTTTTATACAGCTAAGAGTGCCTTTCTCTTCCATTACCACGAGGGATCAGCAAACAGGACTGATTCCAAGTGGAGACTCATTCTCATCACTTTGGCTCCTGCAGAAATTACCAGAGTCTCACTGGTTTGGAATAGGAGGTTCCAACAAACAGGTACTTTTAGAGGGAATTAGTCTTGTTCTGATATATTTGTCCATGGAGCATAGCCCTATTTTGAGGGGCTTCACATTGAGGGAATTCCTTAAGTAAGACTCCTAATGAATTAGTTTATAACAGTGGTTAAATTGTAACTGAAATGAAAAAAAAAGGGGAGGGAGGCAAGGGGGAAGATGAATCATGACTCTGGTCTTCACCTAAGGGGTGAGCAGCTTCCCAGTTGCAAAGCTGATCTGATGTGCAGATGTACGGTGACAGACCATTACGCAAATAACCGTGCAATGCTGGCCTCTCCAGTACTGTTCTGGATACAAAATCTTAAAGCCTTCCTGGTCCTGGGTCAGCCAGTCTGGGGTCCTAGTGCATGAGAAACTTTTGCAGGTATTTTTTTCCTCACCCTGCTGGCAGTTACATATACTGTACTTCTTTGTAAAGCTGTGATGGTTTCCTCAGATGCTGATTCAATGATTTAATATATGTGTGCTCTGGCACAGAATTCCAGCCCTATCCACTTACAGTAGAAGGGACATCAAATACTTACTCTAAGGCTGTATTACCTAGGTCAAACTGTCCTAATGAATCTGGTACTATTCCCAGGTTTTGTTGTTGCCTTACACCAAGTTTATTTCTTTCCTTACTTTTTTTTATAATCATTTGCTTAAAGAATTTCTTACTCCCTTAGATCAGGCAGCTCTTAAATTTCCCATCTTAGAAGAAGCATCAATAATTTGCTGTGATTCTGCATACCAGTTCTTGATTGAAAGGTTATGTGCTACTGTGGATATCATAGAATCATTTCCATTGGAAAAGACCTTTAAGAACATTAAGTCCAACTGTTAACCTAGCATTGCCAAATCAACCACTGAACCATGTCCCTAAGCACCACATCTACAAGTCTTTTAAGTACCTCCAGGGATGGTTGCTCCATCACTTCCCTGGGAAGCCTGTTCCAATGTTTGATGACCCTTTTGGTGCAGAAATTTTTCCTTAGATCTTATCTAAACCTCCCCTGGCACTACTTGAGGCTGTTCCCTCTTGTCCTATCACTTGTTACTTGGGAGAAGAGACTGACACCCACCTCACTATATCCTCCTTTCAGGTAGTTGCAGAGAGTTATAAGGTCTCTCTTGAGCCTTCTCCAGACTAAACGACCCCAGTTTCCTCAGCCGTTCCTCGTAAGACTTGTACTCTAGACCCTTCACCAGCTTAGTTGCCCTTCTTTGAACCTGCTCCATCACCTCAATGTCTGTCGTGTAGAAAGGGGCCCAAACCTGAACATGGTATTCATGGTGTAGCCTCACCAGTGCCAAGTGCAGTGGGACAATCACTTCCCTGGTCCTGCTGGCCACACTATTTTGATACAAGCTAGGTTGTCATTGGCATTCTTGGCTACCTGGCATATTGCTGGCTTATATTCAGCTGGCTGTCGACTGACACCCCCAGGTCCTTTTCTGCCAGCCAGCATTCCAGCCACTCTTACCCAAGCCAGTAATGTTGCTTGGGGTGGTTGTGACCCAAGTGCAGGATCTGACACCCTTGTTGAACCTCATACAGTTGTCCGTTACCCATCATTCCAGCCTGTCCAGATCCCTCTGTAGACCCCACCTGCCCTCCAGCAGATCAATGCTCCAGCCCAACTTGGTGGTGTCTGCAAATTTACTGAGGATGTACTTGATTTCCTCATCCAGGTCACTGATATATTGAACAGAAGTGGCTCCAATACTGAGCCCTGAGGAACATGACTTGTGACCAGCTGCCAACTGGATTTAACTCCATTCACCACTCCTCTTTGGGCTTGGCCATCCAGCCAGGTTTAGTACACCCAACCAAGCCATGAGTACCAAGCTATCTTTCTTTTCCATTCTCTACTCTTTGTTTACATTAACATTGTAGTTCTGTCTTGCAGAGATTTAGAACCTGTTGATTTCTAGGTCAACCTGCTTGTTGCACTAGATTACAAGAAGCACGCTTATGCCTATCCATTTATAAGGGCAGAATAGTGAATTGAAATGCCCATCTGAAAAGTTGCTAATTCCATGCTTTTCTATAACATTGATCTATAATGCATATCTATATGGAATCCTCTTTTCTGTTAGCATCGGGGAATTATGATATTTTGAAATAAGGGTGGTATGACGTCATGGTATTCCATAAATGTGTAAACTAAGTCGAATCCTGAAAAAAAAACAGTCTGACATTAGATTGAGAGCTGTATATTCTTATAGCTGCTTTGTTATCAACCAGGTATTTCCTGGTTTTTTTTTCCTCTTTTTCAACCATCTGAGAAAAAGCTGGGGTAAGCCACTCTTTGTGTGGGCTTATTCTGCTAGGGTCCTACTGAACAAGCATGTTTTTAATCTCTGGAAGTGCTGCAGATATCTGTTGCCTAGTGCCTGTTTTCTGTTTGCTCTGGCATTTCCTTATCTGTGACGACTCCTGTGGTTTTCTGTAGCCTTGTGTAAGTATCATAACCACTAGCAGCAGTAAAGTTCTGGGTTCTTGGCCATTTTTCTTATGAACTGTTAACTCTCCTTTTCCAAAGGTCCAAGGAGGAGGCTTACACTTAGCCTTTTACTTTTGCAATTCTTCTATCTTTTTTTTCTTCTGATAACACTTTTTTCTCATGATCTTTTGTTTGTGTAAGAAGCTCTTTTCATTCTGTTGGACTTGGTCACAGTTATATGCTCCATGTCTTGTACTCTTCCACCCCTAACTGTGTTTAAATGCCTTTTTCAAGAGATAAATAAGAAATATGTATTAAAATTTACAAAAGACACATTCAAAGAACCACCTCAAGAGTAAATTAGGAATCTAACTTACAACCTCTCTCCTTCTGTTTTTGTTTTTATTGGTGGTTTTTTTTTCCAACTGTTATTAATTCCATGGATTTCCATAAGTGAGACCCTAATTTACTTCAAGAATATTTTAGTTGTAGCTGTTTCCAAAACAGTCAAAATGAAGGATTATTATTAGCAAAAAAAAAAAAAAATACAAAACAAAAAAAACCCACCCTAAACACAAACACAGGACATAACTGTATTGTGTAATATCTAGCCTGAATTTTGAACTTGCAATTATAGTTATACTTAGGTAGACATAAATTACTTGCACATCTGAATATTGGCTTTTTTAATAGCATTTTAAGACCTTATCATATGGTTTAATTTCTCTTACTGCTCGTTGACAAATCTTAAGTTCAGGAAACTTTCAGAAATCTCTAACTTAACTTTTCATTCAGATAAAAGAATTCCCATTGATTCAAGTCAAACTTAAATACCATGGAGTTCTATTTGCTTTGATACTTTCAGCTTATTATTCATCTAAAATTTTCAAAACATCTGATTTAATACCTCTATAATGTGTAGAGTAGCTGTCCTGGTTTAAGCCCAGCCAGTAACTCAGAACCATGCAGCAGCATGCTCACTCACTCTCTTCTTCCTCCCCTGCTGCTGGAGGGATGGGGAGGAGAATCGAAAGAATGTAAATCTCACGGGTTGAGATAAGAACAGTCCAGTAACTAAGGTATAACACAAACCCACTACTGCTACCACCAATAATAATA
>JANHGB010000457.1:0-17253 GCA_026283785.1 Coracopsis vasa | reverse complement strand
TGAGGATGATCGGCGGCTGGAACACCTCCTGTATGAAAACAGGCTGAGGAAGTTGGGGCTGTTCAGCCTGGAGAAGAGAAGGCTGTGTGAAGACCTTATAACAGCCTTCCAGTGTCTGAAGGGGGTCTACAAGGATGCTGGGGAAGGACTCTTCATCAGGGACTGTAGTGGTAGGACAAGGGGCAATGGGTTCAAACTTAAACAGGGAAAGTTTAGATTGGATATAAGGAAGAAGTTCTTTACTGTGAGGGTTGTGAGGCACTGGAATGGGTTGCCCAAAGAAGTGGTAAATGCTCCATCCTTCCCAGTGTTCAAATCCAGGCTGGACGGAATCTTGGGTGACATGGTCTAGTGTGAGGCGTTCCTGCCCATGACAGTGGAGTTGCAACTTAATGATCTTAAAGACCTTTCCAACCCTAACTATTCTATGATTCTATCATTCTATCTTAGTTTATTAATTTGTTTAATATAAAATACATTTTTATTATAACAGACAGGTTTTATTCCAGTGGGTGCATCAAAAAGAAATTTGGACTCTAGCTTAAAGGAAAACTGCATTTACACATGTGAACAAACACACAGAATTAAATAATGATGCAATGATACAAGCTGTTCCCCAACAATGCAAATAAATAACCAAATGAGGTCCAAAATTTTCAAAGAAAAAAAAGTTTGACACATACTAACTGTGTTTTCATTCAAAAGTATAATTTTATTATGAAATAAAAAAAAAATAGATAAGAGTTCAGGAAATCTGAAGTAATTTCTTTGCTCTATAATTCGTGTTTGGCTTTTACAGAGCAGTGTATCTAGTTTGTTCAAAAAGTAGTTGTTTATTTTTAACTTTCCTTAGAAACTTTAATAGATAATTTATTCTATATCCCTAAAGAAGGGCTGTACTCCAAGCATAACTCCAAGCATATCTTCTACACAATGCCAAGTAGAAACCAACAGGAAAATAAAAATCAAGATGTCTGCACACCTTAGAGTTTTCAGCTCCTTTTACCTGAAAGCTTCCCCCAGAGAGCTATTTTTCTCTCTCTGTCTTCAGTGGTCTCATGCTTTTGTTTCTGCCATCTGGTCCTACAATAATAATTAGGGTTGTTAGTCCCTGCCTACCTGAAATAATTGCAGTGTACCATCCTGAACATGAGGTGCTTGCATGGAAGAAAAATTTGCTTATGATTGGACAGACAAAAGACAAAAGGACAAAAGGATAAGCAACAGCCTGCTTCACATTATGAAGTAAATTACTTTGGACTGGATCTACTAGAAGATAAACATGCTCACATCCTGGGATTGCAAGCATATGACTTGTTAATGCTCACCCCTTGAAACAGATTACAATGCCTTGTTTGTTTTAGGTGTATGGGCTTGCATTATACCTGGCCAGAAACAAACACAACAGCTCAGAAGGAGATTCCAACAAGTGATATGGTGAACAGAAACTATTTCACTGATGTAAAATAAGAACTGGCACACTCTGTACTGACTCATCTTGAGATCTTAGGGTGATAACTTCAGTTAACTGGCTTTCACAGCTCTAAGTGCTATCCTAAATACAGACTTCATGTTCCTTTTAAGATAAGAGTGATGGTTCTAGTCTTTACTTCATTCACCCTGGATATGAGGTTGCTATCTGGAAAGTTTAAAATTCCATTTTCAACCTCACTATAACATGTCTTAACAATTACATTGCAGGATATATTGGTAACCATTTGAGGCTGTTCTTTATCTCTCTTCTTGAGGCCTTAGCACTGGGACAAATAAAACAAGATCCATCCAGGATGTGAGAATAAGAGAAAGGGAGAGATGCTGTTCAGCTGAAGGGCATAGACTTCAATCTAGGTCAATACATTCTGCATAACACTAGATAAAATACATACATACTTTCAGGTTCCAAGACTGAAACTGACTATTCTCATGTTCTATGCATGAAGATTCAATTATTAAGATTCTTTCTTCCTGGAACAGTGAATCTTCGGTTATTCTTTTTGCCTAGACACACAGCTTTAGCAGACATGATTTTGGGTACACTTGATCCATCCCAACTTAGAGTACTGTGGTAAGAGGTAAATACAGTGTTCCCAGAAAACAGAAATGGGAGTTAACATCTCTTCAGCTGAGATAAAAATTGAGTTCATACTATATTTTGCCAATAAATTATTTCCTAAAAGGTTTCTGTTTCTGAAAGAGTAATATCTTTTACCTTCTTTTTGCATGTCAATATTTCTCTTTTAAAAACTGTAGATAACATTTAACAGAGGCAAAATATTGAATCTGAAATTAGCGCAACAAGATGCTGAAGATCAAAATTTAGATATGTCCTCATAATTTTGTTTTGGATAACTCTAGGTCTTTATTACAGTTTTTAGATCTCCTCCTCCCATATGTACTGAACGTACATCCCTGTATAATATGTTTGATGAGGAATACCTAGTCATCCAGCTCAAGACACTATTTTCTGTATAGTTATGCTGAAAGCTAGACTATCTGTGTGATGTTCCTTTATCTACGCTAACCTGTAATACAGGTGATTTAAACTAGCCTGTTTGACTTCAAATTACATTACAGCAGAAAAAAAAAGAAAAACATGAAACAGCAAAGCAAAGATGTCAGATGACAGATAGCATCCAGGTTACAGGCAAAATCTTTGTTGATAGTTCCTGAGGTTTTGGATATAAACTGTATATGGTAGACACAACTTTCCTCTGACATCCTGCTTAGAATAATCTGGTGAAAGAACCCTCTAGGCTAAAAACCTGAGCAGTCAGCATAGACATGAATTAACTTCAGCTTTGCCTACCAATCTAAGCAGATCCTAAATCATTATTTGAATTAGCTCTTAGAGAATATGCGTTCCACAATCAATGAGATTCACCCAAGGGTTATGAGATTCATGCCAAGGTTATGAGATGCATCCCAGGATTCTGAGAGAGTTGGCAGATGTTGATGCTAATTTACTCTCCATCACATTTAAAAAGTTGTGGAGAAGTCACCAGTGACTGGAGACCAGTGAGGCTCACCTCAGTGTCCAGTAAGGTCAAGGATGAGATCCTCATGGAAGTTCAGTCTAGGCATAAAAGAGGTGATTAGAGATATTCAGCATTGCTTCACCAAGGGCACATTGTCCCTAGTGGCCTTTTACAATGGCATCATTGTATCAGTGCACAAGAGAATAAATACAGATGTCATCTGCCTTTGATAAAGTCCCCACTGATATTCTCGCCTGTAAATAGGAAGCATATGGATTTGATGTATAGACTAACAAACAAATAAGAAATTGTCTCGATAGCTGCATCCAAGGAGTTACAGCCAATAGCTCAATGTCCACACGGAAACCAGTAACCAGTAGCGTCCTTTAAGAGTCTGTATTGGAACTAATACTGCTTGAGATCTTCATCAGTGACATAGAAGGTGGGATTGAGTGCACCCTCAGAAAGTTTGCAGAGGATGCTAAACTGAGTGGTGTAGTTGATACACTAGAAGGAAGGGATGCCATCCAAAAGGCGTTAAGTCAGGCTGACAGGTGTAAGAAGTGGGCCCATGGGAACCTCATGAAGTTCAACAAGGCCAAGTGCAAGGTCCTGCACCTGGGTCAGAGTAATCACCAATATCAGTACAGCCTGTGGAAAGAATTCATTGAGAGCATCCCTGCAAAGAAAGACTTGGGCATGCTGCTGGATGAAAAACTGCACATGAGCTGGCAATGTGCACTGGCAGTTGAGAAAGCCAACTGTATCCTGGCTTTCACAGCCAAAAGAAATCATGGCCAGAAGGTCAAGGGAGATGATTGTCCACCTCTCCTCTGCTCTGGTGAGACCCCACCTAGAGCACTGATTTCAGCTCTGGGGCCCCGAGTGTAAGAAGGACATGAACCTGCTCAGGTGACTCCTGAGGAGAGCCACAAAAATGACCAGAGGGCTGTAACACCTCTCCTATGAAGAGAGGTTGATAGTTGGCCTTATTCAGCCAGGACAAAAGAAGGCTCCGGGGAGACCTTAAAAGCTGCCTTCCAGTACCTAATGGGGGCATAGAAAATTTGGAGAGGGACCTTTTACAAGGCCATATAGCAATAAGACTAGGGGTAATTTCTTTGAACATAAAGAAGGTTGATTTAGACTAGGTACAACAAAGAAATTTATTACAGTGAGGCTGCTGAGATACTGGAACAGATTATACAGAGAAATTGTGGATGCTCCATCCATGGAAGTCTCCAAGGTCAGGTTGGACAGGGATTTGAGCACCCTAGTCTGATGGAAGGTGTCCCTGTATATGGGAGGGTATTGGATCTAGATGATTAAGGTCTCTTCCAGCCCAAACCATTTTATATTCTACTCAGTTTTTGTGAAATGGATATTTTTTATACTTTTGGCCCTGTTCAGGCTCAACCCTGCATGATAAAGTCTAAGCAGTTTGATACCTGTCAAGACTGAACACTACTCTGGACATGTGCAGAAGTTTAATTCCATCAAGAGTAAGTACAAAGGAAAGTAAGTACCCCTAGAGTTAGGTAGTGACTGATTAGCACGTTTTAGATCACAATATTGGACCTGGGAACAAAAATTTTGTTGAAATCCTTTACTGGATTTGACTATTTATCTGAATGCGATTTGCAAGGACATACAAAATACTCCAACCACTTTGGTGAAAGCAATATGAAACTAGAATGGCACATCCCTTGACAGTTTATTTTAATGCCAGAACTCAAAACTTACTCCAAAGCTGTGGTATTTCTTCTAGTAAAATTTATAAACTGTGTACTTAATTTTTTCAATGACAGTCCAAACACTGAAGGGCTTTTTATGGTTACAGTTACACAGCAACGAAGCTTTCAGAGTTGCTGTCTTAGAGCTCCTATTAAAATTCAAGCCAGCTACTTATCATTCAGTTCTTTGACTGGAAAACCACGAAACAATAAAGAGAAACATGAGCAGGAAGAAGGGTCGGTTCCAAATGCTGTTGTATGATCTCCTTTGCCAAGGAAATGACTCTTTAGCCTGTGTGTACTTGGCTTGCTACTTCTTTGCAACTTTCATTTCTATATAATGAATAACATCTCACTGTGTCATGTAGGAATAGATGCACATAAATAAAAATTAAAAAAAAAAAACCAATCACTTTAGGAAGGTGAAATATTTTAGAACTTACATTTTAACAGCTGATATTAGGATTTGATTTTAGGGTTCTGCTGAAATTACTAGTTTAGAATTCAGGATTTCTCTCCAGGACTTCAGCATTTCCCAGAAGAGAAGAAGAAAGATATTGTGAAATGCGTACAACATATTCACAGTTAATCAGACACTGTTTTCGCATGTATTTTGAATGCAAAAGCCTGGAAGGGTCATGTTTCTGTGACGGCAGCAGCATCCACAAGTATAATAGGTTGTATTAACTTTTCTCCTCTCTTCTCAAAAGGTAAATTTCCCTTCCCAAAAATTCACTTTTAAGTAAAACAAAATGCAAGCAAAACAATTAGTAAATGTTGCAAACTGTATGAACAGCTCATTCCATACTGCTAACTGTTCAGAAAAATCTTCCTATTAAATACAGGTAGTAGGACACTAGGATAAATATAGCATTTGTCCAATCCATCAATAAATTCTGATTAGGTTATATTTTTCCAGCCCTGCTTAGTTGCCAATTTCTCTCCCTTCCACTCTCTCCTTTGTTACCTACCTCACTCTTCCTCTTTTCCTCCTTCCCACCATTCTTCTTTGGAAGTTTTAAAGGAAAAGAAGGAAATAAACAAACCCTCAAAACCCCTTTCTTCATTTCTTCCTCCCTATCATAAACCCCCCCAAACAAACAAACAATCAACCAAAACAAACCAACCCCCAAATCCCCCGAGCAAGCAAGCAAACAAACAAACAAAAAATCCCCAACTAAAAAACCCAGACAAAACTTTCAGGAACAATTGATTCTAATCCATATTTATTTAAACAAACAAACAAAAAAACAAAACCCAAAACACACAGAAAAAAAACCCAAACCAAGAAACTAAAAAAGAAAATAATCTTGAATCTCAGCTGTGATTTTTTTTAAAGCTAGAGTTCATAATTTGAAGCCTGAAACACCGAAACACTTAAATACTTTTTGGAAGAAACCCAAAGATGACAGCTTCGGTTTGCTTTATTTGTTTGTTTGTTTGTTTGTTTGTTTTTAACTATAACATATCCATGGCCATTTCAGTATAGAAAATAGTATTTTTTGTTCCACTACTCATGCACAGTAAGCTTTGTATATGACTATTGCAGGACCTGAGAAGAAATCATTAACCGCTGTCATTGAACTTGTCTCAGTAAATAACTGGGGATTGCAGGGACATCACTACCTCTCTGCTTGAGGAAGATGTGCTGTCAAACTTAGGACCCAGAGGGACATCAGAAGGGTGAGCAAATAGAACAGAAAAGGGACTAACACAAGTGAAATAATGGTGGGCATTTGCAACAGACCACATGGTCAAGAAAAAGTGATGAAAACTTCTTTCAACATTTTCAGGCCTTGGTTCTTGTAAGGAGCTGTAATCATCCTGACATCTGCTAGAAGTGTAACATGACAAGGAATCTGTCAAGAACATTAAAGAAAATTTGTTGATGCAGCTGACTGATGAGCCAGCTAGGGAAGCTGCTAAGCTGCACCTGTTATTCATAAATAAGTATAATTTGTTCTGTGTATGAAGACTGATGGCAGTATTGGCAACAGCAAACACAGGTCAAAGAATTAGCAACAAAGCATATAAAAAAGGCCAAGATTTTGCCTTGATTTTTATTGTTAATTTCTGTCCTCTGATGTTGAAGGTGTTTGGTCCTATTTTCAGATTTTAGGGCAGTGAAGCATTCCTCTTCCCATGGTAGAGGAAAATTCCATCAAGGACCACTGACTGAATTTTAACAAAATGAGATACATTCCAAGGTTCTGAGAAAGCTGGAAAATGCCATTGAAAAAAAAAATATATATCATTTTTTTGCCATGGAGACTGGAGGAGGGTCCTGGTGATTAGAAATATGCAAATATACCTGCCTTAGAGAGAGCAATGATGCGAAAAGCTATGACCTGCTCAGCCTAATATCAGTTCACAGGAAAATCATAGAGCAGAATATTGGAAGCCACTTCCCAGGACCTGAACTGTGAACAGTGTCCTGGTTTTGGCTGGGATAGAGTTAATTTTCTTCCTAGTAGCTGGTTTGAGAATAATGCTGTTAACACACCAATGTTTTAGTTGTTGCTCAGTAGCACATACCCCGATCAAGGACTTTCAAGTTTTTCATGCTCTGCCAGTGAGGAAGGGCACAAGAAGCCAGGAGGAAGCAGAGACAGGACACCTGACTCAAACTAGCCAAAGGGGTATTCCATACCACAGCACATCATGCCCAGGACAGAAACTGGGGGAAGTTATCCAGAAGGGCAGATCACTGCTTGAGTCAGTCTGGATATCGGTTGGCAGGTGGTGAGCAATTGCATTGTGCATCACTTGTGTTTATTTATCCCCCCCTGGGTGTGTGTGCAGAATTTCTGCTTTCCTCTCTCTCTTTTTATTTCCTTTTATCGTTGTTGTTGTTGTTACTCCTTCCCTGTGAGGGTGCTGAGGCTCTGGCACAGAGTGCCCAGAGAAGTTGTGGCTGCCCAGTCCCTGGCAGCATTCAAGGCCAGGTTGGACAGGGCTTGGAACAACTTGGTCTAGTGGAAGGTGTCTCTGCCTGTTGCAGGGTTGGAACTGGGTGAGATTTAAGGTCCCTTCCAACCCAAACCAGTCTGGGATTCTAGGATTATGTTGTTATTGTTAGATTTAATTGTAATTTCCATTATTAAACTCTTCTTATCTCAACCCATGGAAATCTACATTTTTCCTGATCCTCCCTACCATCCACCTGAGCAGTAGAGCAGGAGTGAACAATCCACCAGCGTTGTACTTAACTGCCGGCTACGTTTAAACCATGACATCTGCACAGCACAGTATTTGAAAGTCAGTCTGGGAAGCCAAGCTGCTTTTAAAGTCTAAGACTATTTAATTCAGCTGATCTATTGCAGCTCAGTGACTGAGCCAGTATCACCCACATGCAGAACGCAGACACAGTGCAGCACAACTGAGATGATGGAATGGATCAGCATCAGTCTCCCAGGCAATTTTCGTCCATGCAGGACAGACATTAGAGCAGGACAGCAGTTCTGCCTGCATACTGCAGCTCTGGTCATCTCGATGATACTGGCTGCAGTTCTCAATGCCCAGGTGGTATTTTTCAAGGCCTCATCAGAATTCTTGGCAAATCTTTAGATACTCTCTGTGGAGGGAATGGCCAGTTCTGAATGCTGTACCCAAAGGTTCTTACCAATCTGAGCAGTCAGTATTGAAGCATATAGTGGACAAGACTGACTGAAGTGCCAGTTATTAAAGACAGATCAGGTTTTGTCCGTCCTGTCTCTAATGTTAATTTGATAGACATAAATGCAGTGAAAATACAAAAATAAAAATAAAAATTCTTTTCTTTGCTATTTCATCTGATCTAATGTAATATGACTATAGATCGAGGCTGTGTATATCTGTGTTGTTTCCCCTGTCAACGTCTTGGTTCATACACACTTTCAAAAAACTGCATATCTATTTGTTACGTGTTGGGCACTGAAAAAACACGAAGTTTGAGTGAGCCAGTAGTCCACAGCCAGCCTTAATCTGTGGCTGGATTCTAATTTTCAGTTTTTAAATACACAAATCTCTGTGATTAAGGATCTCATAATTTATTTATAAATAAATAGAAATTTATTTATAGCTGCATGATGTGTAGCAATCAAATCACTGACATTTTTACTGTGGTAGCTAATGAATATGCTGCTGGAAGTCAGAAGGATATTAGAAACATAATACATGGGTAAATCTAAACATCTTTCTGGCCTAAATTTCCTAATCCCCTGACACTGGAGCATAGGGCCAGGTTGCTACTGATTATCTAATGGCAAAAACTTGCATTGAGAAACATAGTCTTAGTCCTTTATTTGATTTCCATATTTGATACTGTACTTTGTGGTCTAGTGTACACCCCATTTCTCTGCTCTGTTTCCCATCTGTGAAATGAGACCAGAGAAAATTGTCTTCTTTTGTATGTAATAAGCTTTCTGATCTTCAAATGGAAAACACTTCTTGAAAGCTGTCATATTATACATCTCAGTAGATACTTAAGGCACAAAGGATCATCATGTGCAGTATAGTTCTATGACCAGTACCAAGTGACAAGGTCTTTGAACTTTATTCAGCAGTTCCTTTAGAGTCAATGTCATCTCAACAAGCAAATTAAGACAAATATGATAAACACTAAGATACATTCTATGAAGATGTTACAACTAGATGTAATGATTCAAGGAAAGAGAATCTGTAATACTTTTTGGTAAACTAAGCAATTAGTGAAATTAGTGTCTATCTCATCAGACGGAAGGGAAGCTGTGAATGCCTACCTCTATATCTACTGAATTACTGAGCACATGGGGAGGCACAGCCAGCTTCTTATCCTTATTTTGAGCAGGACCCAGTATTGTTCCTCTTTTCCAAGAATTCCTCCCAAACTGAAACTCCAGAAGACAAAATAATGGTTTATTTTAAACCCTTTGAGACTTAAATGTGAAGCAGCTAATTAACAACTCAAGATTCAGGCAGCTCTGGGATTTTCCAAAGAAGCATCCAGGGATAAATTCAGGTGCTAGTGCTGAAATTAATCTTGCCTAATTTCAGCTACTGAAAATGTTATTTGAATCTAGATCTGTAGGTGCTCTCCACAGTTGGTGGAACAAGGTGCACAATCCTAGATAATTAATGCTTTCCATTGTTTGAGAGAAGCCTGGGTGACTAGGCAGTTGGGACAACTAGTTGTCAAAGGATGGGTGGAAATAGCCAGAATTCAAATAATGATAAGTGTGGCTGTAATTGATGTGGAGAGTTCTTGAACACGATAAATTGTGGTATTCAGTACCAGTTCCTATTATTGCAGGATTTACCAGTGTTTCCTCTTTTTTATATAAGGTGCATATAATGGCTTCATTTAAATTTGTTTTGAAGATCTTTCTCCTTTATTAAAACCATCTATAATACTTCCCTTTAAACTGCAAATGTGTAATGTGGTGGTCAGCGTGATGTGTATCTTCTTCAGACCTTAATTAACTAGGTATGTGTGACTTTTTCAGGCTTCAGTTTAAAGACCTAATTTCTTTTCACTCATGTAAACTCATTAATTTAACTTTGGAGTTCCCTGTTCTAATACAGTAGCCTTCAACATGCCCAGAAGTGAAGCTTGCAGATATGCTTCACTTTTATTAAAGCAAGGTAGCTTTATGACTTTTTTATTTTCAGTGAGGCAAACAGTAGGCAATTGCTGGCTTCATGAAATTTTCTTTTCATCCATTTTCCAACTGAAACAGTTCAACTTCTACCCATGACAAAACTGTGAATCAGTTGTTTTGAGTGTTAATTTTGTCTGCAGTGGGTACCTTTGATTTTTAATAATACTTTACAAAATGTATGTTATTGCAAATTCCTTTAAGGATCTCATAAATGAGAAACATCATCACAAACTACATCACTGTAAGGAATATTTTTAATCACAAGATAGCTAAGTTTTCCAGAAATGTAGGAATGTAGGTAGATGACAGCGAGACTTTGCTTTGCTTGCTTTCAGGTAGAGGATTCGTACCAGACTGGTACTTGATATTCATAGTTCCACTGGAGCTAGTTAAGTCAACAGTTTCAAAATGGTATCACCATGTTTAGAGAGTTTGGTGAAAGATGAGTCAGTGCTTCATGGAGCAGACAGATCTTCTGACATCGATATCATTTTGTCTGCTGTGATTCTCACTTCCACTGGCACTTGTTAGTGATTGATCTCTTGTTCTCTGCCACTAGATTCATCACGGTCAGTGATCCAAGTGCATGAAAAATTCATACCAAGACAACAAATACTTTGTAGTTTGCGATATTTCTTTTCTTCTGGAGTCAAGAAAATTAATTCCTCCAGAGAGCAGAAAACTTACAGCTTATTGCTATTCTGGCATTTCTGTAGTGAGAACAAGTACAATTGTGTGTGTCCATTCTTCCATGCAAGAATAAAAATATGTGTTACAATGCTGAATTATCTAAATAATGGCAAAAAGTAATTAATCTAAGGAAGTGGTTTGTTCAAAGGAACTTATTTCTGCCCTGACAGTAAGTACTACTTAGTACTATGAACTAAATTTCCAGAAAGATATATAGGCCTGTATCAACACCAGTATTGTTTTTAAGAAAATTCCCATCTTAAACTACTTCTCTTACCTAGGTAAATAAATTCCAGCCTGTTGTGGTGTCGCTGCACCTTTATTTACTATGATACCTACTCATCTACATTAAAATTTGATCTTCCACAAGCTAAATGGGTATGTAATGTGTATGCCTCTCTAATCTTGCAGTTGAGACTCTTTTGCTTTTCACCAGTTTTCAACTAAAAGAGCTGAGGTAGCGTTGCAGCCTTAGATACTTTGGAGAATCTGAAATGCAAACTGTACAATCAGCCATTATTAGGTCCAAGAAATGAATGTAGAGCTCCCAAGTCACAGGACAGTCTTGTCTCTAAGATTACTTTTCCTCTCTCAGAATTGGAGTCCAGTTTGTACATCATCAGACCTAAAAATTGTGGTATTTGATAAATGCTGTCTGATGTCTTTTATGTTCTCTTCTGTAAGAAAAATTGGCATCTGAAACAATCAGAGACAAATGAAGTGAGAACTTTGCATAAGAGACAGATGATACGTAATTTAAACTATCTAGTGGCTGACTACAGTAATTGAGTTGAACAAATTACTTTCATGAAAACAAGTGGGGGAGTCATCTGGTGCAATATCAGTAAACAGCTAGTGCACATGTGTCAGAGCTGAACATGTGGTGCATAACTGAGGTGAGGGAGCCCAAATCACACACCTGCTTGTTCCTAGACTCTCATTACTTCACCTCTTTGTCGATGCTTTTCTCTGTCTCAATGTATTCAGGTTAAACAGATAAATCTTGTCAGGATTTTTTTTTTTTTTTGTGCATGCAAAGAAGAGGCATTTTCTCTTTACATTTCAAAAGCTGTGCCATATTACAGTGCCTGTGTCACTGAAGTATAGGACAGCTCTTGTCATGTTATTTTGCCTAGTACTTTTTGCCTCATACTGTATTTCTAATGCTTTCTATATTTCTATATTCCTATATAAAGCCATATTTAGTCTCATGTAAATGGGAACTTCATCAGGTGACTAGATTTTCAAAGGCAGAATGATACGATGACAATGCCTGTTACTTTCTTTCCTATGAAAACCTCCAAAAAAGAATATCCTTAGCCATACCAGTAAAATGGGTCATGCAGATTCAGGTTTCTATATGAAGACCTATATCTGAAGGTCTACCCTGTATCTGAAGGTACATTTTCTCTGTTTAAATTCTCAAAGACAGGTCAGTACTGTAAATGAATTTCTTGACTGTGTTGGACCCATCACAGGATGCAGTTTGTCCTCTTTGCTTGAATTGAGCTTATTGCCAATCAGCACCCCAGATTCCTTTCTGCAGAGCTGCTCTCCAGCCACACCTGTCCCATACTTGTGTCCAGGATTACTTTGCTCCAGGCGCAGAACCTGGCATTTGTTGTTAGCATTCACGCCACTGATGATTGCCCAGTACTCCAGTCTATCTAGCCCCCTCTGCAAGGCTTCTCATCCCTTGAGAGAGTCAGCCAAAAGGGATCATCTTATAGTGTCAAGAATTCAATCTGTATTCCTCCACTACATCCCATCTTATAAATAATAAAAAAGAATTTAAGTAGCAGTTTGCTGAATTTCTTACTCTATAGCAACTGTTGGACCAATCATAGGGAATTCCCTGGCTTGTTTTCTCTATCTATTCCTGGCCAACCATATCAGACCCTGACATTCAGTGCATAGCCAGAGCTCATGAAAAAACATGGAAAAACTGAAGCCCTCTAAAATGAGAGTAGTGTTAAGAAAGTATCAGAATTTCTTTTTGACCCTTGTCACCAGATAAAGCTACCTAGGAAAAAAATAGCCTAAATGAGATCAGATGTGTGTACTGTTAAACAGAGTGACTACATGGGTTTCCAGAAGGCTCCAGAGAAGATAAATGCAAACCACCTAGCCTTAAAAGCATCCAGTCTCAAAGCTGCTGTAAATCTCATTTAATAGCATGTTGATATAGCTAAAAAACTTGTGGACGACATTATGGTCAAGAAGATTCCTTTGTGAGACAGAGATTTCTACTGTCCATTGTCTTGAAATGTATAAAAGTAAACTATATCAGGATCTCTGATAAATACTCTACATTTTGAAACTGATGCACAGTTGCTCCCAAACCAGCTCTTTACAAAAATCAATTCAGTAATGGCAAAATGCATAAAAATACACCGTGCACCTGTATTACCATTATCCACTTGAGAATATCAGACTTTCAAAGGAAGGCAAAAAGAAACAAACTCTTAGAGTAATTTTTCTAAACCAATCATCTAAGGGATCAATAATATGACAGTCCATGTTAACTAAATAGAAAAGGTGACTATCCTCTTCTGAATATTATGTGAGTGGCTGGATGAGTCTGACTAAATGTCTAAGAAGCTATTTGGTTAATTTTCTGTTCCATTACATGAACCTGGGGTTAACCTGTCAGTCTTCCAAATCCAGCTGAAGATAATGACAAGATTTATGTTGACTTCCCTGGGCTGTGGACAAAGATGTAACACTCACCTTCTCTCTATTTAAATGCACTGTAAGTTTTACTAATCTCTTTATATGTGTAATTACTCTTAATCTTTCCTCAGTTCTCGAGAGTTTTTCTCATGCAGTGATAAATATACAGCAGAAATAGTACAGGATTTTGTTACTGTCTTTTGCACAGTGACACCAGATAGGAAATGAGTTTCAGGTTTATGTGAAATTCAGTGATATTCAAAAGACTCATTTATCTTTTCTTTCTTTATGGGTGATACAAAAAATGTTGAAGAATTGCAGCTTGGTATAAGTTTTTGGAACTAAAATTAGTAAAATTATCCAGTGTGAGAATACAACAGCACAGCAAAATGACAACTCAGTCACTGAGAATTCATTTTGAAACATCATGGAGTCCACTTAATACTTTCAAAAGGTTTTAGGTTCAGATTAAGAAGTCTTTCCCTGTTTAGAAAAGGACTGATCTCTATTCAGGTCTATTTTATTCTGACTAGAGTCCATTTAAATTAAGGACTTAAGGGACCTCTGTGCAGGTACTGTCCTGGGTGGAAGAGATGACCCATGTCCAATACCTAAATCAATGGTTATCCTTGTATCTGAATAAGACCTGGACAGGCATCTCTATTCTTAACATAAGAAAGAAAAGCCAGCAATTACGTGGAGAAGAAAAAAAGGGGAAAAAAAAAAAGGGGGAAAAAGATTTATTTGCAGTAGACAAATTGAATTTCTAATATTTGCTCTTTTTTAATCTTTCTAAAGACTAACTAGCCTAACGTGTCTGTAACAGCATTTAAACATTTCAGCTACAGAATAGTTTGATGAGCTACTCTTTGCCTTGAAAAGGTTATTTAATATTTAGCATTTTTCCTCTTTTGTCTTTATACACAGATTTGTTTACCAAAGTGCTGGGAAAATGTTTCACCTAATCAGCATATAAATATAGCAGATCATCCATGTTAATTTTGATTTTAGCATCCTGCTAATTCTCATACAATAATAAAAACGTAAATCAGGATGAGTATTAAAAGGAAAAAGCTGAATAAAAAGCATGGGTTACTTAAACAAGCTAGGCCATTTTTCTGAAAGATCTGTTCTTTTATATGAACATACTTTTCTAACAACTTGTATTTAAAAAAAGAGGGCCAGAGAGAAAAAAGACAAATGAAAAATGGCAACCATAAGGAATAGCTAATAGAGGATTCACTCCCTTTTCTATTTAAGGTACATTTAAATTTATTTTTTATAGTACTTAATTATTGATATTTATACACTTCATATGTAGGTAAACCCAGTAAGGAGTGTGGAAGAAAGGAATTAATTTACCTAAGGTTTCTGCTGAAAAGAAATAACTAACATCTATCTCCTAAGTCCAAGTGTAGTCTTCTCTGTATGGGACCATTCTTCATGAGGCAGTTTAAAATGACTAGGTTCTAACCTATAAAATACATGAAGCTATAGTGAAAATACTTGAAGAATTTGCTCTGTGACGTACCAGAGTTATCGGGAGTATCAGGACTGTCCTACCTGAAAATAATCAAGCTAACCAGATTTCATGCTTTTCAGTCCCTGAATGTTGCTTGAGTGTACAAAGTGTAAACTGTGCCTCTGTCCCATTTGGAAGTATTGGAGGTGCACCCTAATGAAGAATCTCAAGAGACATTTTTCTGAGGCAGAAACAGTGCCTGTCTTGACTCTTCCACCCAAGAGATCTGATTCAAGTAATTTGAAATCAGCTGAAAGATTGTTTCGATTTCAGGGAGGTTCGTAACTAAGTAGTTAAAAGAGCACTGCTACTTCCTCTTGTTTATGTTAAGAGTTGGTAAAGTGTGACTTCTAAAATCCTCCTGAGCATGTCCTTTACTAAGGTAGTCCTGAGTTTATCAGTCACCAAAGGACTAAGATGAGAACAAATTTCAGATCCAGGCATGTCTGAGAAAATTGAGAGACAGCTGTGTTTGAACAGCTACATTAAAAGGGAAATTGAATGAAAAAGAAGATCAGGTATTGGGAATGGGTTTCTCAGGGCAACTGAGATAGGGTTTGGAAAACTGGAATTTTGGGCACAACCAGTTAAAGTGGCATTCAGGCCTAAATTCTCTGCAAGTGAAGGTGATGATTCCTACTTAAGTTTATCCTCAGTGAGTGCTTTATGGGAATAAACATATGCACTTTTAAGCATATGCTGTATGCTCTGTGTATGAATGTTCATGCACAGCTGTTCATGCACACCTTGTACTCTACTGAGAACTAATCATCAGAGCAAGAACTCAAGAAATCCAACAACTAAAATAAGAAATTATTTATAGTACTTTTGATCTGCTGCTCAGTGGAAAAAAATCCATAGACTTTAATGAATATGGAGGAGATCCTAAATTAGGGAAGAGCTTTGGACAGGGAACCCATCACTTAAAATAATGAGACAGCTGAAACCTTCTCTGTTAAATCAGCTCAGCATCTAAACTGAGAAAAAATGCAACTCTGCATTTAAAGAAAGATAGTTGTCCAAGTACATATGACAGAAAACAAAAAGGTACCTACTGTAAGGTACTCAACACAATAAATGGAAATAAATCAAGCAAAATAAACTTCAGGTTTGCTAGGTGATTTTCTCTGTATTTTACAGTATTATACAAAGGAGCATTTGACTGGTGATTTTGGAAGGCATGCTTTGTCTTAAAGTTGCAAGGTAAGGGACACATTGGCTAATCACTGATATATTTAATAAATAATGATTAACAAAACGAATTATCTTTCTATAAATAAAATGGTCAGTGATAGCTATTACTGTACTCTCAGGACCAGCTCATCCTTCTTAAATATAAATCTGCTCTGTGTGAGCCAGGAGCAATCATTATTTTCAGCTGATTTCAAGCCCTTGTTGGAGAGAAAGCCTCTTTAACACCATGTAGAGAGTTAGAAGAAGAGAAGGATTTGAGTAACAAGCAAACCCACAGCTAGACTGATACTACATTAATTGACAGTGACCAACACTTGAAACCAAGAAAACCCAGTAATTTCCTTTCTTATGGCTTACTCATGCTTTTGTTCCTAGTCAGATGTGTCATGGTCACATTCTCCTCTTTTGATTCAGGTTTATCAGAGATGGAAATGACTCCTGTAAAAATGAAGGATTTGCTAATTGCTTTTCCAAAAAGCCTTTGTCTTTTTTGATAAACGTTTTAATAGTGTGGCAGAAGCTCTAGACCATCTCTTGATCAGACCCACTTTAAAACTTAGTTTTTTCATTATGGAAGTGAAAACATTTTTCTTTACATTTTTTTAATGAGAGAAAGGGTAATGTTGTGTTTTCCACTTGTTTTAACTGATAATTTAGCTTGCTGACGGGAATGTATTAGCTTCTGGCACAGATAAACACACAGGGCTCATTAATGTTGCGACTAGTATCTGGGACCTTTTGGCTCATGGCATACCTGTGGACAGCTGTAAGGTCCTGGTGTTCGAAAGCAGACTTACAGACTCTGTTGCTTGGTGCTTAAAGACTTTAGTGGTGTGCTTTCAGTACAC
>JANHGB010000454.1:27895-48559 GCA_026283785.1 Coracopsis vasa | reverse complement strand
GCGGGAGCTGGGCTTGGCGGCGGGGGGTGCTCTCGCTGGGTACATGGGGTACCGGCTATCCGACCGGCACCGGGAGCCTTCCCGGGAGCCGGCAGCCACAGGGCCGGGCGGACCCCGGGCGCTGCTCTCCATCCCCGTGGCGGCCGCTGCCAAGGAGACGGTAGGTGTGTGCGCGCGCCGCGCCCCTCGCACCTCACGGCCCGGCGGCTTCGCTCTGTGCCGCCCTCGGCGGGCAGGCTCGGCTCAGCGCGGCGCGGGCACCGCCGGGCGCTGCCAGCGGGGATGGAGGAACGTCGATCTCCTCCCCTTCGCTGTGTAAAGGTCCACGCGAGGCGGCGGCGCAGAGGTGACCCCGCGTGGGGTCTGCCCGTGGGCTGGTAGGCGAGGCAGCGCCAGCGGTGAGGGCAGGGGCCGAAGGGAAGGGCTGTCAGTGGGGCGTCGCGGCGGGCAGCGGGCCTTGGCTGCGCCTTAGAGCGTCAACTGCATGCGTACTCCACGGCTTTTTGACTCTGGAGCTGTCCTCAGCGATTTTTTCTTCTTTGATAGAAAGCAGTGTTTTGCAAATGGGGCTGCTGCCGATAGTGCAAAACCTGTCTTCATCTTCTTTGTATTTAGGCCAGTTACCTTCTTACTATAAAATGTTCTGTAGAGTGAAAGTTCCTGCAGAATTTTATAAGTGATAGCATAGCAATTGGTGTAAATAAGTAGCACTTCAGTTGAACTAATTCAGCGAAATGACCATGCGTAACAAAAAGCTGTTGATGTGAGTCTGGAAAAGAAGGTTCCTGTATTAGGAAACTTCATGACAAAATTTTCTATCTCAAACATTATGTTTGAGATAGTTTGTACCATTATGCATGGTACACCTGTACCATGCTGTACGTAACATATAGTGATGCTGTACCATGCTGTACGTAACATATGGTGATAATAGTAGTTTCTTCTTTAAAAAATTGGGTTCTTTTTAAAATGTCAAGAGCTGTGATTAGGCAGTTTATCAATATGGCATCTGCTGAGACTGGAAGTCAGTGGTGCAAACAGCCTGCTTTCTGTGGATCAAGTCTATCTTGTAATATGTTTGGGAAGAGGATCTATGTCTTTGCAATGGAGGCCTTGGGCTCAACTATAAATGTTTTTAGCCCCTTTGCCCTGAGTCGTTAGCCAAAAAGCAGATTCTGTTAGCAGCATCCTTTATGAAGGAAAGTGTAGCCAGGTGTTTTTGATTATTTATGTGCTTGTTCTCTTGAGTATGTTACTATGGCACAGAAAACCAAAGGCAAACTCTTCCAGCTTTTCATACTGCCTTGATTTGGCAGAACTTTACATTTTTACTTAGATGGTCATAATTCTCAGTCTTCTTTCAAGGGAAATACAGCTGCTGCACCCTTGATAAAGGGTGAATTTAGTGTGATGTGCAATTGTGAATTTTCACATCACTATAAAACTACTGAGGTTACAAAGTCAGAATTAAGGTTATATTGGAACAGTGTAAAATAAAAAACTTATAAAATGTGTCTTCTATGTGTACACAAGACTCTTTCTTCAAGACAAACACCATGTTCCTTTATGAAAAGGCTCTAATTAATTTGGTTTTCCATTTGCATAGTAAAAAATCAGAAAGATTAACTGGCACTCAGTTTGTGTAGCCAGAGTGTATGCACAGCATGACATCTAAGAATATTAGCTTTATGTTCCATTTTTTACTTTCTGAACGAGGGGTCTCACTGATTTTAAATATCAGATCTGAGTGCTCAGCATTCATGAAAAAATGGCCTTTCAATTGAATCCCAACAAAAATGAGGCTCAAATAGTTGTGGAATTTTTGGTCTGAGGTAGTGGGTTGCTTCTGCTTTTTTTATTGTTGACTGTCATGCTGCAGAAGGGCTTGTGTGGCAATGGGGAAAGACCATAGTTGGATACCAGATCTAGCTGGTGAACTACCAAGGATAGTTTGACCACGAGCTCCGTCTGTGATCTGTACTCCCATTTATGTTTGCCCTCTAGACCTGTGTTGAGCGCCAACTCTTTCATTACAGGTTTCTAAAACACCTCCAGAGGTGTCTTCTGGGGGAAAAAAAAAGGTGCAAATACTGTGTTCAAATTGCATTGAATGGTACTCTGCAGTGATTTTGTATTGTAATGTCCTTTATTAGAAGGCTGTATTTATGTTGCTCAAGTGACAGTAACTTTTTAATTCCTAATTTTAAGTACTGAGCTTACACCTTAATAGTGTTTAGCAGCTTAAAAAACATAATGTTTGAGATAGAAAATTTTGTCATGAAAAGACATATACATTTTATTGGGTTCTGTCATGTAAGTGTTATTAAGATGAAGGTTGGAGCTCATGGGTCTACTGCTGAGTGTGTTTAAAGTAATGGTTGAAGAATGATAACCTGCAGTTTCTGTATAGATGAGTTTGATGGAAATGTGATGCATGTTTTGCTAGGAGGTTTTTATGGTTCCAACATGTACTGGCCAACAAAGAATGATGAGGCTCAAGCATCTTGGGATCCTCTTCAGCTGCTTTTGAAGGTCAAAGACCTTTATCCTTTATTCTGGATGCACAAGTCTAGCAACGTTTTCTGGGGCTTTCTAGGTTTGTCCTTCCCCCACTTTCCTATTTCTTTAGCTCCCCATTTAATTTCCAGTCTCTGTCTGCTTTTCATTCCACGAAGGCAAATCATCCAATATGTTTTTTTCCTCCTTTCATCCAATCCAAACTTTTCTATTTCATCCTAATATTTCCATTTACATGGAATGTCAGTGTCTTGGTATAGAGATTTACAGCAGCTGGTAGAAGCAGTTACACTGAATGTTTCTGTTGTCCCCACCAGTGAGGCTCTGACCTAGAATGACCATATAGCAGGTGGAAATTTTGGGGGACTTGGCTAACAAATTGAGTATTTTGGGGTGATGGTTTGCACAGGCTCATACCTTAGTTACTTCTTAGCAGACCCACTAAAAAAAAACCCAGTACTAATGCTAAACCCTTGAAAAACCTGAAATCATTTCCTTTAAAACATGGAATTGCTGGAGATGTTCTAATGTGGGAAAAACAAAATCTATCTCCTCCCATAGTTTTTGGTTCCATTCAAAGAAAATCCATTCTGAAACATTAATTGGCGATGGATAATTTCATTTTTAATGGTTATTGAGTAGTAAGTTTTTAACTAGACAGTATCACAATGTAAAGTATTCAGATATTCAAAGTGTTAAAAGGTATTCAAGATAGCTATGGCTGTCTCATCCATCTTGTTGGGGTTTAACCCTGGCAAGCAGCCACCACACAGCCCAGACCGCTGCTTGCTCACCCCTGCTGCTCCCCACTGGGTTGGAGGAGAGAATTAGAAGGGTGAAAGCTAGAAAACTCATGGGTTGAGATAAAGACATTTTAACAGGTAAAGCAAAAGCTATGCACACAAGCAAAGCAAACCAAGGAATTCATTCACCATTTCCCATCAGCAGGCAGACATTCAGCCATCTCCAGGGAAACAGGGATCCGTCACATATAACAGTTAACTGGGGAGACAAATGGAAAGATAAATACCTTCACTCTGAATGTTGTCCCCTTCCCTGTCCTCCTTCTTCCCCAATTTTTTTATTACCGAGCATGGTACTGTATATTACGGAATATCCCTTTTGTCAGCTGGAGTCAGCTGTTCCAGCTGTGTCCCTTCCCAACTCCTTGGAAGCTATGATGTGTGTCACCAACATGGGGTTAGTGGTGTGGCAGACATTTCAAACAGACCAATCTCATGTGGTCAGTACAAAAAAATACTTGCTTGACCAAGCATATCACTAGAGGTGTTTTGGTAGAGAGTAAGATTTGTTACAGGACCAGCATGAAGCTCCCTACAGGATTCCCTTTTCCCAGACCCTTTCTGAGAGTGATTGCAGTCTTGAGGACCAGAGGTTTATTTGTGATTACCTGGAGCAAAATCTTAGACACAATAATAAAGCAACAGATTTAATTCCAAGGTTGCCACTACATAAAATTTCAGAACCAAAGTAAAATTCTGTGCTTAGAGCTGCTGGTTTTGTGTCTGAAGGTTTTGGTCTAGACTGGGAAAGCTCCACCGATAGTTCCTTTAAAGTCTAGGAGATGCTTGTGCAGAGCAGGAAACTCTTTGAAAAAACTATTACTTTGATACAGATTCTGTGTGCTGACAACTGAGAACAGTATTGGCTCAAAAAGAACCTTGATCCAGTATACTGCTTATGAAGTATTTACCTTGTTGGAATAGCTGAGTATCATGGGGTTTTTTTCCAGAGAAAAAAATAGCAATTTTAGAAAAACATAATCCAGTGTCAGAATTCCTCAGAGGAGGTAATGTTTGTCTTACAGTTCCTGGCTTCTGTGCTCCTTATTTTCAAAAATCCACTTAATTTGTAAAGCTTATTGAAATGGTCTTGAAAATACCAGTGATGTCTCTGCACTCCAAAGAGATCTTTTCTGTAATCATGTTGTTGCTGTGTAAAGGTAGTGAGCTCCAGTTCTCTCTGTTTTTTCGAAATACTCTGAGAATCACTTCCTTCAGAGGTGATTTAGGAATTAAAAGGTGGGCAGGGAAAGGCAGACACAGAAAATGTACTTTATCACATTTCTTGAAGGCACACTGATTTCCAGAAGAAGGAAGCTGCATACTTCAGATGTTTCCAGAGGTTTTTTTACCTCAAGCAGTACTGTCAAACTTTCTGTCTGTGAAGATACTCAAAAAGTCAAGTTTATTTGTAGCAGCACATTTCTAAGTGGATTACATAATGTATTTGCATCTGTATAATGAAGAACAAGATTTAACTCCGAAAAGTAAGGCAGACTCCCCTAGGTAGGAGACTCCTGTCTGCTCAAAGAGGATGCTGTTCCAAGAGGTGCATAAAGCATCACTTTTACAAGAACCACTTGTAGCTAACCTTTTTTCATATGCATGGTGCATTTCATGTCATAGGTCAATTGGCAAATGTAGGAAGATGATTTGCTCTTTGGCTGATGACATCTGAAACTCTTCACGGTCATCATCTTGAGAAGGATACTGTGCCAGGCAGCTATACTGAGAGATACGCTGATGGAAAAGGAGCATTTACCTCTCAGCATTGATTCTGTGGTTCCTCAGGATGCTAAAAAAGGATGAGACGTGTTTGGGAGAGACAGCTCCAGCTACTACTATGTGTTAGTCTTACAAGCAGTGAAGCATATGGCAATGTATAGCAGCATATACACACTGACTTGAAGAACTGTTAGAGATTAAGTAACTTCCATATGAAATTAATGTAAGAAGGACTATTGGAGACTATTTTATCATAATACTTTTTTCGGAGGATTTCTGGAATAGCTGTGCTTACAGCTAAACATTGTTACCCCAAGGATTTCCTGTAACAGAATTTTATTTGAACAGGGCCCTTTTTACTGCATTTTAAGCACATTCTGGCTTCCTATGCTTGTAAATATTTTAATATAATAATGCCCTTATCTCAGTGAAGTGGGATCAACTGACAGAATTGTTGGCTGCACTACATCTAAGTAGTCTGCTAGAAATATAACTTCAGTAAGCATCAAAACAGTTTTGTCTACTTGGGATTTTCCCACACTGGGAACTTGACGTTTAACCTTTTGGCCACCCAGCATGAAAACAGAATGTGCTACTTTTATCTACATGGGAGCATATTAAATAAGCCTCAAGTCAAATATAAACGAAGGAAGTAAGGAACAGCATTGCTTTGAAAACCTTTTTATTTTAATAATTTGCACAGATTCTCATTGATGGAAGACAGATTACTTTGCAAGCAAAAATTCAAAGAAACTCACTTGAAAAAAATTAAAGATTAAACTACTGTAACAGAACGTATATTTGACTGCAAGCAAAAGGTACTTTTAGTAGTAAACGTTGGCTTCTTTAGCTAAAATAGTCTTACCTTTATCTCAGTTGGAAAAAGCAATAGAACACTGATTCAACTTGGAACTCTGCAAAGTTGTGGGACTTTATGTGATACTCTTGGAGCTTTTTGCCTTGCATGCACATGCAGCATATATATATATATTTACCTATTTGTTTTGTAAAATACATTGCATTATTTGTAGATATTCTCAGAATCTGGGAGTTGGGAGTATTGTTCTGGGTTTTGCAGATTACTTCTGCAGAGCTTTATAACCTTGTAAGCATCAATTTTTCTGCCAGTTTATCTGGCATTTGAGCTTGTTTCTATGGGAAAACCAGATCTTTTGCCAAAGAATAAAACTTCTGAATTACTGATTTACTGTAATACAAGACTAGCACTTGGCAAAGAGCATTTCTTTTGTGTTTTTTAAGAGAAAGGGTAATGATGTCATGGTTTGTCTTCTGCACTTCTACTGAACCTGAGCCATGTCATTATCATTTATTGATACTTTCAGATAGTTTGGGGTCATAAGTACTGCAATTTTTAGGTATTTTCATTTTGCTCTCTGAGCTCATGTCCTGTGTTAGGCCATTGTACGGCAATGTAAAGTTATTATATGGATTTCACTAGAAGGTCATACAGGTTAATTCATGTTATACCAAATTCAGACAGATCATATTTCTCAGGTAAGAGAGCCAGTAAGACAAACATGGGACCAGAAATGGAGGTTATCCCATACTTCAAGGAATTTCAAGTAATACGTGGAAACCTGTGGTGAGAGCACCAGGCTTTTATTTTGACTTGTCTCCAGTGATAGACATAGGACATGAAAGATGGGAATGAGTTTTGGACACTGATTTTTGCTTGGTAGAAAACCTTGATTTTGTTCATTCAAATTTTTGCTGTGAATAAAAGGAGAAAATACAGAGTGGATCTGAATTTCTGAATTCCTTGCAGAAAGGTTCTGCAAGGAATGCTTTCTAGGTTGATAGACTTAAAAATGTTGAGTGTCTATAACATAGACGTTCATCTTAAGGACGACTACTCTGTGAGACACATGGTGGCTTTAGTTGGCCCTCTCTAAATACAGTATTTCTAGAAAATAGTTTTTATGAATTACATTAAGTCCTTGAAATATGTTAGTGAGAGTGCATTAGCGTAATACTTTCATTTGTATAATAAATTTTGCATTTTTGAGGCCTTTTCCAGATATTTTAGGCTGGTTGTAATATATTTGTAGCATAGATTTGCAGTGGAAGCACATATAACTGAAGAGTGATAGCCTCCATTCAGAGAAGTACCCTGCCAAATTACTATTCGGTCTCAAATGTAATGTTTACTTACCTTGATTTGATAAGCTGATGTTAAAGTGGACTTTCTATTGGAAATGTTTCACCCTTTTTCCTTTGCCTGGTGCTGGTTTGCATATAAGTGCTGAATTTAATCCATTTTAGAAAGTAGTTTGAAATGTCAGCTCTGTGAGAATTGGGTATGTGTACATACATTTCTGTGGTAGGGGGATAGCAAGAAAATAGGCAGAGATAATTTTTTCTCTTCAGCTGATTTAATCTGAGTTTAGAAGAGTCACGCAGTCTCTGTTCTTAGTTTTGCAGAAGGCAGATGGAAGCCAAGACCATGCATAACAGCACCCCAAAAATGTGCTGTATTGGCTCTGCACTCCTTCTGCAAGGATATGGCACAGGGGGACAGGAGGTAGGAAGTGAAATACGGAGCAACAAGGTACCAGAGTTTGAGGGAGAAAGGGCAGAAGGATGATAACCAGGAGTTTTTTGAGTACAACTCTTAATGTTGAAGAGTTTTTTGAGAATAGGGAAAAGATGATATATTGTTCTTGAGAGCTGATGAGCTTCAGTCTTGTCTCTTTTTATTTACTTTGCGAGTTGTGAAATTAGGACAGAAATTCTGGCTACTAGCTAGGTTCTTGGTTTCAGCTGTGGCGCTTTTGTTTTCCTAATAGTTCCCATAACAAAAGTGGTTGGTGTAGATATGCAGATAAAGCAAAGCTAACCTGCTACACCTAAAATGAAGACAATACTACTGTTGGGAGATTCGTGACATGCTGCTTGAAGGAAATGGCCGTGTCCAGTTTTTAAAAGGCAGAGAACCATAACATAACATGATACAAGATTATAGTAATTAGTCAGCAGGATTGCCAAGAAGATTAGTAAACAGCATAAAAGAAAAAATCTCCCCTCTTTTGTTTGTCAAAGAGATGTACTTTCATGAAAGTTTTTGAAGATTGCTGATAATTACAGGGAGATTTAGTCTGGATAAGCTCTTGAAACTTCAAATAGAAATTGGAATCTTACTGAATCTTGTTCATTCTTTCACCAACAGTACCTTCCCTGAGGTATTAAACATCTACTTTCTGTGTCTTGTTCATGTGTCTGTTGGATTTGATACTAATGTTAATAGTATCAAATAATAGTAATACTACTAAATACATTAAGATTGCCTAACCTGGGCATAAATATGAAATAGATCAATTTAGAGCAATTGCTGTCACTAAGATTCTCACACTTGTCTCACTGATCTGCTAATGTTGGGGAAAACAGAAGACATTTCATACTTAAATGAATGCCTGAAGAGGTGCAAATTGAGGCCATACTTTAGATGGGTTGGCCTTTAGCATATTGATTAATTCCTTATAATTGCAGCTTTTATGCAAGAGAAGGTTGCTGTATAATACATAAATTCTTAAGCAGTAATAGAAAAATGAAAGCTATAAACAAGAAACTTGGACAAAAAATAGTAATATTCCCAGGGAAGGTTTTATTTGTCAGTTTGCTAAGTTATGTTCTTGCAGTCTTCTGCAGCCAAACGTTGTTTTTGTTTGGACATTTAATGTATGAACAAGTGTACACTTAACTGTACACATTAAGCCCTGCATACATTTGTTTGAATTCATGTTGGAGCAGTAGCAGAAACAACTTGATTTGGTTCTTTCAAACACAACCAGAGTTCAAAATAAAGTGGTACTTTTATTCCTTGGAATAAAGTTGTCCTTGAGCTTGCTGTTTTCCCAGAGCATGCTGCTGGAACAGGTTATAGCTTCTTTGCATAAGCTGCAAATTTCCATGGCCTAGGTTTTGAAACAACTGTTCTTGTGGAGTAGATCCAGGCATTTATCTGGCTAAAAATTACATCACCCAAACAAAAGTTCTCAGTCAGATCAGTTCCCTTATCCAGTTTGACACGTGGAAAAATGAATATAAAATGCCAGAGCAAGGGTATGCAGGGTGTTGAGCTCTTTTTGGTGGTAGGCTGCATTCTTATCAGTTTACAATGACTTTGAACCTGAGTGTGGAATGCTGGCATTGATATACTCAGAGTGAAACTGTAGATTGGCTAAAATGAGGCAGAAATTAAGGTTTTGCAGGCCTGAGTACTGACATGAGTTAAGTTTAAGCGTGTCTTGAAAATTCCTTGTTTGCAGAATGTAATATTTATAGTAGCATAGAGTACTTTAGATAATGTTGAAATATGTGTCTGAGAATTTAGCAAATGCTTTTCAAAGTGTCTCAAGCAAAATACTAAGCAGTAGTATCTGAGATAGTGTGAATTTCGTGAGAGAGCAAAGAATCTCAACATGCTTTCCAAATACTAACAGTGATCAAAACTAAGATGATATTTCTTGAGTGATACATTATCTACAGATTCTCCTGATTATGTATGATTGATTATGACTGATTACAATTGACTACACCTACTGCATGTGTAATACGGCCTTGAAGCAGTTTCTTTTCTGAAAATTGACTTTGCAGAAATGCAGCTTTATTACTCATGCTTACAACCTGCATGTGTACAAAAGCATGTTTCTAGTACTGATAAAATAACATGTATCAAAAATAAGATAGATTATTAAACTTCAAATATGGGGATAATCGGTTAATGTCACTACAAGCTCTGTCAAAACAATTTAGTTGTGTAAATCCCAGATGAAGGCACAGCTTGAATGCCGCTGGACTGCTGAAGGATCAGTAAGACCATAGCATTCAAGCAGTGAGATAGGACAGAAATATTTTGGCTTGCACATGAGTATGTCGGAAGAGAATTCAGCTGTTTTCTGTTAGTCTAAAGTAAGTTTGTTGGTCTAGATGTTAGATTTTTTTTTTTATCCCTCCCCATATTTAATTTGGTGATCATTTGAAAATTCTAAACACCACAAAGACCAGGTTTAAAGTTGCTTCTCAGGCAGAAATGCTGTATATTCATATGTAAAGTAATGTTCTGAAAATTAGATGGTTGTATAAGCATTTCTATTTCTTTCCATGACAGTCTTTTCCATTGAAATGAAACATTTTCACACATGCACACACCTACTAAAAGGAATAATTTCAAAAAGACTAGAGACAGTGCAGGAGAAGTACGCAGTCAGTAGTCTCTTTTTCCTTCTAGAAGGCTGGTTAAAATCTGAACTGTTGAAATACTGGGACTCCCATATGTAAATTCAAGAAATTGTGAGACTTCTGTTACAATGTGATTATATATACATGATTTTTTTGTTTTCTTTTCCAAATAGAAATTTTTTTACTTCCTTCAAAAATAGACATACTTTTGATCTGTCTATTTTACACACATAATTTAATTTCCTAGTTACAACTGAGGGCATAAAAATTTGTTTTGCTGCCATAATCTTACTAATGTGAAATCTCAATCCTGTTCTTAGAAGGGTTTTGGAAAACCAGTTTCCATTTGTAGTTGAGGACTCATGTCTTAGTGTACAGAATCGCAGACATCTCCCAATTTATCTTTGTGTTTATATGCCTCTCTGAAAAACAAAATGTATTTACCTGTTTTATTAGTTGTTAAAAGAAAACATAAATGTTAGTTAAACCAAGTGCTACTGATTGCATTTTCTTAGTTTGACACCTGAAGAATTTCAAGGATTCTGTATGAATCCTAGGAACAGTGAGAACAGTGGCAGCTTGGGTATTTCATAGGTAAGATGAAATTCCTATTTTAACATACTGGGAAGAGTTAGCTATATCATTGTTTTACCTTTTATGAAACAGTTTGTGAAAGATTTGTGCTTTTCATTTCTGAAAAAAACTTCAAGATACATTTTCTTCAGGATACTGATTCCACAGGGTAGCTTGCCTTATTATGTGCTAAGAGAGGTTTTGCATAGCGGTAACGTATTTTCTGTTAAAAGGTTGGACAGTGTAACACAAAGATGTAATAATTTAGAACACTTACAGTTTTGTAGTACTAAGTTTACATGTAAATCAGCTGGATGGTAAACATACCAGAAACTCCTGACATATATAAACTCTCATGAGGCGTGAACTTGCTGCTATGTGATACTTCTGCAACTCTGGAGGAGTAATTGTGCTTTTCTCTTCTTCTGTTCCCCCAAGTATGGTAGCTTTAATTGCATTGGACACTTGATACAGTTGTATTCGCAGAAGATTTACATTGAGGTTTATTATGAAGGTGTCTTGCTTACTATTGTCAACAGCTGTGCTCTCCACTAAGAAGCAATATAAAAAAAATGTTATTCCAGTCTCTTCTGGAAATGTCAGAGAACTAAGTAATTTTAGCAGAGTTGTTTAAAGTTTGACTGCGTAAGTTATGTGGATTTCCTTGAGTCAAAGTTGCCCCTTCTTCTGTGATTCAAGAGCCTAAGTTCTCTCTTTCTCATCTTCCTTTTTAATTTTTTTCCGGGCTTGGGCAGTGTCAGCAATTTGAATCCATAAAGATTTATTGCTAAAATTGTAGAAGACTGAAAATGATAGCAGTGAAATCCTGATTGTAGTTTCAGCTTTCACCATACAAAAGTATTCGGATGCATGGACCTTATGAATCATCACCGTTATATTTACAGTTTCTTTATGGTGAATGGCAGTGGAAATTGTAAAACAAAACTTTTTTTGTACATTAAAATTGTTTCCTTCTGTCTTTCAAGGGTACAGAAAACAGATCAGACCTTGAAGATTTGGAGCTTTATGCAACTCCTCGGGAGCAACGGTTTCGCAGGTTTGCGAGTTTAGAATTTGAAGGACAGCTATATATGACTCCATACGACTTCATTCAGGCTGTCACAAGTGATGAGCCCAAACGTAAGCAGGAATTTTATATTGATTAAATTGCTAGGGAAAATGCCAGTGATATCTGTTATTTTTCCATTTGCTTTTGATTACTACTTCTGTTTCTGATTGTGGCAAAAAGGTACTGCATCTTCCAGAATTTTGCTTTTAATGGTATCCCCATTGTCTTAGAGGTTACAAGTAGCTCAACAGGCGTGAAAGACAAGAAGTTCATTTGTATCATTTGCACTGACACAGTTGCTGTTACTTTTTTTTTTTTTTTCCTGAGCAGGTCAGTATAGCTGTAAAACTCTTCCTCCTCCTCTGTAGTTTCTGTGTAAGTAGGCAAGATACGAGTTCCCTAAATAATTTAGGATAATTTTATTTTGCAGTTTTTGCCATCTTAAATTGTTATCTGCTATCATGTTGGGATTTTTTTGCCCTACAGAGATTTTACAACCGTTATCAAATATTTCTAAATAACATGCTTTGACTAAAAGTTTCAGTCCCCCAGGGGATCCACTTTCTACGCTTAGAAGTTGCCAGAGTTAGCACTATGTGTTAATTAAATTAATGAAAAATAAACTGTCAACTTTAATTCACTTATTGTAAAATGTTTGCTTTAAGTATCAAAGAGTGACTAAATAGTAAGGTGATCTATTTCTGATCTAGTTTGATTTCCTGGCCCTCAGGGTTGCAGTGCATTGGTAGCAGCACACAACTTCTGGGAAAAGTGAATATCTTTGCTCAGGTGTGACATGTATAGTAACTCACCTTAGGTCTTTCTTCCTAAAGTCTATACCACAAAGCTAGTATAGAGAACAGTCAAAAGCAGCTAAAACAGTCAATGGAGAGCTTAAGGCTCTGCACAGATGTTAGATTTTTCCCCTTTGTTCTCTTAACAGTAACAAAATAAGAGGAAAGAATTCAGCCGTGGCACATCAGTGATCAAAACTTCTGTAACTTTTGGATAAAGATATAATCTCATTGTAACAATGAAGACAGAAGCTTAGATGGTGAAAACTTGGAAAACTTTGAAACTCTTTACCAGAAAGCAGATCTTCATTCTCTTTTTTTAGCTCTGCAGTTAAAAGAGAGGAAGCAGATTCCTTATCACAGAAGTTAATACAAATACACATCAGCATTTTGCATCTACTTCCTCTGCCCAGATGTCCAAGTCCTCCTTTTCTTGTTACTATGGAATTGAATTCCACCACATGTGGTCATGAAGCATTTGTGCCATATACTGGACATCAGTTAAACATTTCAGTTTAACTCAATTTCATGACAGTTTGATTGGCTTGAACACACTGTATGTATGATTTGCTATTAAGATTTTTCCATGCTAAAGAAATTTATGTTTCCTGCTCTCTCACAACAGGTATTCAGATTTATAAACAAAACCAAACCAAAAAACATTAAGCTCACAAGGACATTCTGTTTACCTCATGCCAAAAGTGAAGAAATCTGGAGCTGAACAGTTAGGCAGCCTTCTGAGTAGAGTGTGGCAAATCTTTTATGTACCAAAATCCTTCCTGTGCATACAGTTAGTCTTTGAGACTGAAAGCAGAACTAACCTGGATGTCCTTTAGTTCTATAGACTAGTATCAGAGATTACATGACTGAGGTAGTTATTTTGAGGGATAGTGTAAGAGGCTGTAACTAAGCAGAACTGGATGACTTCATTATAGTGGAAGTCATATTGTGTGGGACATTTGGAAGAAGGCTGACAAGTAGGAAATAATAGATGAAGTAGATGACCGGCAGATTACCAGTTTGAGCTTTTGATCTCCAACTATGTTAATTTTAACCTTTGTGTTGCAGCTCTGCCGAAGTACTGCTTTGTCTGTTTCAGGCAAGTCTTAATTTTCTGCCGTGCTCTGTTGAAAGTAATAAGTTTAAGGAAAGTATTTTTCTGTATAAAATAATTCATTCTAAACATCTTATTTTGTATTTTTGGATCATTTTGTAAATAAGCTGCAAGTTGTAAATAATGGAGTCCCTTCAGGCTGACACAGTAGAGCATCTGTATTTTGCGGGGAAAAAAAAAAAAGCACATTCACCTGGGTTTTTTTTGTGGATGAAGACTAGAAAGGTCTTGAGTTTTGTCAAAAGGCAAAAATGCCCTTTGAAGAGTAATAATAGTAGCTCTTTATGTCTGCTTTTTAGAAAAGCTAATAATACTAGACCTGGATGAGATTTGTGATGGAGTGAATGCGTCTATTGTTATTGATTTACTTTGGAAATCTTGTAAACCCTACAAAAGTCAAGAGGGTGTTCACTTCCTTTTTTGATTAAACACTAATACTGTAAGAGTATATTTTGTTTTATAAAACATAACTTTTGACTACAGATGGTTATTATAAAAAGAGATAAATAATAAATGCTGTAATTAACTTGCTGATGATTTTTTTGGTGCAGGCCTTCATTTGGGAAAATACAATAGTTTTAGCAGTCATGCTTGATGCATTTTTATCATCTGTATATATGTTTATATATTTAGAAAGCCAGTTAAGAGAAGAGGAAATATATTTTGTTCCCTTTAGCTCTAACTATAGTAATTTAGACTAATTCTGAGCTGTAAGATAAATTTTCACTTGCTTGTCCAGAAAGAAAATCTATATATCATGTATGATACTGGGAAATTATCTGATTGGAAAGTTAGATATATTTATTCTGCAAGTTTTTTATGGTAGACATAAACATATGTCAATTTGTACGGAAAATGAGGTTGTTAAGGGAGTGGGGGGAGTATTTAGTATTTTGAAACAAGACTTTAATTGATGTTAACTGAAAACTACATGAAGATCTGCTAGCTCATGTTATGATGTTGCTTGATGTAATTTCACCATAGTTAGAGTGGCATTTGTGGACAGTCTTGGTGCTAACCTTTACTGAGATATAAAGCTAAAATTTCAGTAAGTTTCTAACCGCGAACTAATGATAGACTACAGTGAGCAGCTTCTGTATTGTGGTAGTTACTTCATGGAGCATGGAGTTCATCATAAGGAAGGGATTTCTAATACCAGAGTGGTTTGCTCTATAAAATGAGCCTTTACCGACCAAAAAGTTATGGATTTAACCACACACTGTGCTACTTTTTGTACCTTTGTGAATTCTGATATTCATAGTGCTTTATCTTAATATTGAACCTGTGCACATTTGTCTTGAGTGTGACAATGAACCTCTTGGATACTTGTAGACAACCGTTGTCAAATGCAAGTATCTTTGCTCCTGGAGTCTGTCATGTAAGGCATTAGGAAAAAAGCATATGCTCAGTCTTACTCACCAGTTTTCAGTGTTAACAAGCAGTTCCAGTTCTGAACTGGGGGCCCTCTTCAGCCCCTCTGTTAAGACTACTAACAAAACATTGAGCCTTACAGAGGCTGGAAAAGGACGCATGGATCTGAGTTATTAGAAATGGCCAAAGGGAGTCTTGGCACCTGCTGTAGTTTCAAAGATTTTTTTTCTGTGTTTGCTTTAAAAGGTATGAGTAATCCCTGAAGCAAGAGGCAGAATCCAGGTCTCGTACAATCTGCTGTGTAATACTGCTGCTACTGCTGCTACTAAATAATCATTTCATAATATTGATAACACTGGTTAACATGAATGCCCTGTATTTCCTGTTTAATCTTTTAATGGTGTATTTTGGAGGTAGAAAGTATTTTTTCTCACTGAACCAGAGTTGGATTAAAAACTATACATCTGAATTGGTTCTTTAAAGTTAGGAGTTTATGTATGTATTAAACTAATTATTTCTTAAATAACAAAAGAGAATATTTTGGAATGAGGTCAAGTATTATCCTCATGCAGTAGGGAAAATAGCTCTTTGGCTGGAAAACAGAGTATAGATGAAGTCCAATTTTTATGGCACCACATTGGCATAACTAAATTCTGTGCATTCATAACTTTATCTTTTGTTGCAGGTACTAAGAAGTGGCGATCCCTTTCAAAGCAGGTGGGAAATAATTCCTTTGCTGTCTTAAAACCATAGATTTTGATACAGTTACTCTCTTTCATGCAGTAAACTTAGAGTCACAAGAGAAATAAGGGACTCTTAATTTTTTTTTTTAAAGTGAGAAAGAGACTTTAATTTCTGAATTTTTGTCACTTCAGACTCAGCTGAGTGCAGAATCTCAGACAGTTGATCAGCTGTGCCTGTTGTGGTGGATTTACTGACTTTCATAACCCTCTGTCAGTTCCTTCCTCAGCCCGCATCTGACTTGAGTTTCTATATGTCACAAGTGTAACAGGTGTATGAAAAAATTGCTGTTTAAGTGCTTCTTACGGTTTTTGTTTTGTTTTGTTTTGTTTTTTTTTACATTTGTGCAACTGCAAAAAGACTGTCATTATCCCTGTATTTTAAGTAAAGTGCATTCATATTCATGGGTGAAGTTTGCTTTAGTTCAGGTTGAGTGTTTTAAAAGAACAGTTGCTTGGAACTTGTATGAAAACCTTACTGAAATCCAGGGGGACTTATCCTTGGCTTCAGTGAATATGAGCAGTGGTGAGTAATTTCAGCAGCAAATCCGTTACATGTCTCTCTCCAACTCTGCAAACAGTATTCATGCGGATGAATATTTCTTGTAATAATCATGTGTGCAAAATTTATGTATGTGCTTGAGTACTTCCAGAGTCATTGTGGTAAACTGAAGTTAAATTAACTGGCAGATTTGCATGCAGTTCCTTGTCTTTTATATTGATTCCTAGTATTTACTCATAATTTGTTTACTATTTCATCAAATATTTAAATACGTACTTTTATCTTTTTTAAATCTAATTTTAGGAGCTGAATCAGATCCTCATGGAGACACCACCAGTTTGGAAAGGTTCATCCAAACTTTTTCGTAACCTTAATGAGAAAGGTAAGGGATAGTAGTTCATTTTCCTGAACCAAATTATCACTTGTATTAATTTATTGTGGCTGAAGTGATATTATAATCTGAGTGACATCTTCAACAAGATAAAAAGCATTTGTTGCTTTCCACATTTACAGCATGGAAAAGTGTTCTTTAGTCTCTACAATGTTTAAATCATTCCATCTTTCAGCTAGGTTCTTCAAGTGAATTGGTATCATAGAGTTGGTTGAACTGATGTTTGAATGATTCAAATTCAGTTCATTGTAACAAAGAATGATCTATAGACCATAGGTAAAATATTCTAATAAAGACACTATCTCTTTTTTTAATAAGGCTTGGTGATGTGATTATTTTTAAAGACGGTAATGATATCTTATATCACTAAATAAGCATTTTCTTCATAAAGATACAGTTTCAGAAATGCTATATATCCCTTTAAATTCTGCAGATAAGGGCTTTGATAGCTTTTAAAACACACATTATTGGTAAACGAAGAGCCAAGAGCCACTTCTGGTCTCTATTTTTTTTATTTTTTTTTTAAAGATGGCTTGTATGCGGACATTTGAAAGCTATTTGTGACACATAATCCACATATTCCTGTGCTTATATTCAGAATGGGAAAGGTCTGGTGGAGCATTTAAAAATATTTTTAAAAGCAGCCACAAGTAATTGCTATAAAATAAAGATGGTTTAGGAATGTTTAAAATAAGCATGCCAGCAACAAAATTCCAAATTCGTGTGTGTAATTGATGGATCTATTTTAAGTGTAGCTCAAATTTACTAACAGAGTAAGTATGCACGTCAGAGGAGGATCTCAAGTTTGAGTCTAGTGTATGGTGGTGCTTGCTTTTTTCCTCTGAGTCTGCAGCCAGAACTCCAGAGATGCAGAAGCTGGCACATCATTACACTGTATTTTCTTGTTATTTCCTTGTTCTAGGCTGCTCTCTATATAGTCAGAACAGCTGACTTCTGAAATATTAGTTACATAGAAATTCAGCTTCAGAATCTGTTATATCAGTATGTTACCAGTGAAAAAAACCCACCCCTGTATGTGCTTAGTAAGTATGTAATAAAATGTCTGCAGTGTGCAGTCTTAATTCAACAATATGTTGTTAATTCAACTTCAGTTTTCTGCCAGTGAAATTCTACAGAAGTTGGTGGAATCGGAGGACACAAAAGTGGCTTCATAATCTGGTAAAATCAGTAATAAGCTTTAGCAGTTCCATAGCTTTTCAACATCCTTTATAAAAAAAGTGAGTTCTGTTATCCCCGTGTATAGTTAATAAAAGAAAAGATGATGGGTCTGATGACTGACAAGTTCATTCAGTATGCCAGTGAAAGGAACGGGAATAGAATTCGGGTCTCTTTAATCCTTAATTAGTGAGGGGTTTTTTATGTATTAGTATACTAATTTTCTTTAAAATGTGCAGATTTTAATATGAAGAAAGTAGCAAAAGCCTATGTCCATTTATTTTGCCATAGATAGATTTAAATCAGATAAACCACATAGATTTATGCAGTTGTCATTAAATTTTATTTTTATGTTTTACCCTGGAGTGACCTCCCTCTCTTCTTTTTTAGTGTAAGCTTTTTTTTCCATTCAGTGTCATTTCAGAATCTTTCTCCCTTAACACTCACAGCAATCAACCAGAACTATCTGCAGCCACAATATACCAGTACAAACAAAAGAAGAGAATGCTTTCAAGACCTTTTATATTGCTTTCTCAGTAATATCTGTGAGAGACTGCTTAACACGCAACTTTCTTCCTCTGTTTTACAGCAAAGAAGGTGTAATCAAACAAACAAAAATACATATTTACATTTATTGACTGGCTATTAAAAAACTCTTTACATCACTGGATGAGAACCTTTGAGATACCTGATTTCTTGATAGCTGCTTGTCCAAACAGATTCAAGCAGGGATTTGAAAACTAGTTTCTGCAAGCTGCTGTATAAAATCAAGAAGAGAAAGCATAGAACATGTCTACTTAAATGCCTGCATTTAATCTTTGCTAACCTTCAGTGTGGAGCTATGTGTAAATTGAGGAAAAGAGTAGGTGGTATTAAAAATACTTAGTAGCCTTCCTAACTATATCTACTCTCAGTACTATAATCTTGATTTTGAATACTTAAATTTGCTCTTTGATCAAAAGGTGGGAAAAATTTTATTTTTATGAATGGAGTGGTACTTGGATGGGCAATGTTTCAGCTAGTAAAGGTTGAGGGTTTAAGATCTCTGTGGTTGGATATTTTTTCTTTTGTGTTTGAGGATAGGCAACCTGATTCTCTTGAAGGTCCTCCTCTTCAGTTGCTTTTGGGGAGGAGGAGTATTGAAGTTTCATTGAAGGTTTGGGGAAGCATTTGGAAATTTAGACAGATCCAAGAGAAATATAGCTGAGATTTTCATATCTCAGCTATTCAAGAGAATGGAGAGTCCCTCCTGAATATTATTACAGTGCAGATTTAATTTAGAACTTCTGGTGCTGTAAATATTAGTAGAAGATGCCAAAGTATCTTACTTTAGCAGTGTTGGAAATGCTGATGTTAAATGTTTTTAATAAATGTAAAATCTACATTAATGATACAGTGTTTTGAGTCTCAATTGTACAGGTTTTTCAGTGAAAAAAAGATCAGATGACTTTACATGCTTTGTTACATATTCAGTTAAGTTAGATTTCAAAAGATATTTAAACATCCAAAGATGTGGCTGTTTTTAGGAAAGTGTTTGCACCTGACTTGGACTGAAATCAAGGAGACAGCCAGCAACTTTTGAAAATCCCAGTTGATAGACATCTTTACTCTTAGGCATCTAATTACTTTTTTTTTTTTTTTTCTCTTTTGAAATAGTCTACTGTTGTGGACTGACTTAACACTTTTAGTTTTGGAGGACAGACAAAGTCAATTGGTTAGAAATCAAGAGCCAGTTTTGCTAGTTCAGCCTCAAAGATCATTAGAGCTAAAGGCTTTTAGGAAAGCTGCAAGTCACTATTTTCAGTTCTTACTGAACTATAAGATGCTTCTCTTTGTTGGTACTATGGGCATTCTGCAAGGTTATCACTATACCCAACAGCTAGAAAAGCAGAAGTGCAGGTTATGGTACCAGACATGCTATTTGGATATTGACTTCATCTTTAATTTAAATTTTTCCTTAATCACTGCTGAAGAGAAAAGGAAGTGCCATTCCACACTGTGATTGCCTTTTGGCATCTAATGAAAGATTAAAAGCTTAGAATCTTTTCCTTAAATTCCTTCTGAACACAGAAGAAGGGATAGTACAAGTGTCTCTGACAGGCTTTAAAAATATTTATTAAAATTTATGCATTCATTTAGTATGAGTTTTAATATAAACTTCATGTAATTATTGTGAAAATGTTCATATAAGGACAACTCAAAATCTGTGCTTTCATAAGTAACATGAAGCTAAGTTTTCAGTTAATATAGGGCATGCACTTAGGAAACGTATTAAAGTCAAGACTTGTATTCAGATAGTACATATTGGGGGGAGCACTATTAATGTTCTCATGCTGTTACAGAGTGTTGTCATGAGTTATTGGTGGGGTTTTAGGAAAGAAAATCAAATAAATAATTTATATTAACTTCTAAGTATCCGGCCAGCTTCTGTTTAATGAGCCATTCTCCACTGACTGTACTTGTTCGGCTGGTTGGAAATGTGATGCTCCAGGGCAGCCTTGGTTGTAGCGATCATGAGATGGTAGAATTCGAGATCCTCAGGACAGTGAGAAGAGCATGCAGCAAGCTCACTGCTCTGGACTTCAAGAGAGCAGATTTTGGCCTCTTCAGGAACCTGCTTAGTAAGGTTCCATGGGATATAGCCCTAGAGGGCAGGGGGGCCCAAGGCTGTTGGTTGATATTCAAGGATC
>JANHGB010000454.1:0-18240 GCA_026283785.1 Coracopsis vasa | reverse complement strand
AATATGTAAAGTAAAGTTATGCTTGTCTTAAACTATTCTTTTTTTTTTTTTTTTTTTTTTTTTTTTCCTCTTCTCCCCTTTTGGCATCATTCTGACATGTGATACTTGGTTTGGCCCATGTTTGCTGTATGTCAGCGTCTTCAGCTGTATGGATATCATACTTCTACTAACAGTGTATGTACTCTAATTATTTTCAATATATGCAGTCTTCACCAGTGAGGTGAAATAGTCTGCTATAAGAAAATTAACTGTATTTGTCTTTTTCATCAAGTAAATTACTTCTGCTAATCAGTAAAAATGTGATGGATCGTTACTTGCATAAAAGATAGTGCATGCTTGTTGCATGCATTCTGAAACAGGCAAGCCTACCTGGAGGAAAGGTTGCTTTCTCTATTTATATAAAATGAAGGAAACGTTATTTTGAAGGGAAGGGACAAAATATGTCTTAAGAAATCATAGACTTGTTTTTAACTAATGTATGTAATTTAAGTCGTTCTGCATGAGTCATTTGATCCAGGTCTCTCGTCTCCTTGTGTATAATGTGAAATAATAATTAGTCAAATGAATCCTTCACCTCTTAGTTCCTCCCCCTGCCAAAAAAGAAACTAGAAGAGAGCTTTTATATTTTTGTGCTTCACTTGGAAAACAAATAAATAAGAACTTTCAGTGCTGAACTAGAGTCGGATTTACGGAAAATGGTCCCTGTATTACACAGGTGATGGTAAACTTAACTTTCAATCAGTTTTGAGGAGTGGGAGAGAGAATCGGCAAGAGAGAGATGTTCTGGGCTTTTTAATGTCTTTATCATGATCTGATTAATTTTTGGATCACAGCAGAAGTCAAACTGTTGTAAAAAAAAAAAAAAGATACTATGATATTTGAAGTGAGGGGAAGGAACCTGTGAGAACTAGACAACTAGTGAAATTCCAGTTTTAAAGTCTGTTTCTTTATATAAGTATTCACAGGAATGCACAGATATATTTCCTGTGAAATTAGCTCATACATTTTGGGCAGTGTGCAGGAAGGAAGTCTGTTGAATGAAAAGGTGCAGTGACACGATGTAGATGCTGCAGTGTTGTGAGAATAATGTAGGGAGTGTAAGGCCTTATGAGTCAATGGATTTTATATCAGGCTTCACTGCAGTGGAAGATGCTGTAGAGTGGTTGCCATATTCTTGTGCTGCCTCCTGTTTTAAAATGAAACCAAACTAGTTAGGCTTTCCTACTCATATAATAATTTTAAGCTTTAGTAAACAGTCTCCTTCTAGACTCCAGCCATATCCAAATTCATTATCAAGATGATGCTCAGGTGTGCACTGTGCTTTTCTGCCCTCCTGCAACCTGAATGGAGATCACCATGTAAAAGAGAGTCAGAAGTGTAGGAAATCACAGTATCTGACAAATCCCCCAGTCCAGAAAATTGATTATTTTGGGTTTCTATTTCTCCTACTGAAACAAGAAGTGTAGCAGCTTTTTCAGTTTGCCTTGTTATCCTGGGGAGTTGAGGATACTCAAGACCAAGGAGATGCAGCCCTAAAACATTTGGGATAGTCCAGAGTGTTGAGCCCTCCTGCTCACTTAATCCTTCAAAACAATTCTAATTTTTTGAGGTGTCAAGGTCTAGTCTATAAGCCATAGAGTGCATACAGCGACATTTTAAATGGGTTAAATATTTCTGTATTTTTATTTGACTAGGTTAATTCTTTCAAGTCATGTTCTGGGGCATATTGCGGCTGTGTGTTGAGGCTGCTTCAGCATGTATTACATGGCTATTTTCTCTAGCCAAATGCTAATCAGAACATGATAATTATGATGAGATGCATGTAAGGTAAATAAAATGTGCACACCTATAAGTACTAATTCCATTGGATAAAGTAAATCTCCAGTAAGAGAACCAATTCAGTGAACACTTAAAATAGATAATTACAGAATTGTATGCAGAAAAGAATGAGCTTTTGTTTATTCACATGACCCAATAAAACATCAAAGTGTAAAAGGGAAACTGCTAAGGACTTAACCCTGTACACACTGAAGTAAACAAATTACATGAGTTTAGCAGTTTAGGACTGAATGGAGTTATATATGAGAATACTGCGGCCACGATGTAGGAACTGTTACTTCATAATAAGAGAAAGATACGTAAAACCAGAATTTTTCAAAAAGAAAACAAACATATAATATACAGTAAGCATGGGTATAATTCATGGTAGTTCATCATGTTTCTTTGATAACAATTTACAGAAAGCTGAATTGAATTCGTTAGTGGAGGAAGTATGTAATAGAACTCGTAGAAGCAGTACATAACATGTTGACGTAATGTACAATACATAGAGACAATAAACCTTCAAGTCTGCACAGTATTCTGTATGGTAACAGTGTGGGTTTATACATCGCACAGCAGCATAAATCTTCTAAGAGAGCAATGTGTGCCGAGTCAAAAAAAAAAAGTTTTAGTTTGTAGTTAGAAGGTTAAACTCATTCTGTCTTTGTTTTGCTTGCCCAGATGGATGTGAGTGGGGAGCCCTGAAAGTAGGAGACGTAGTTTAGATTACCTTGTGGAGGGAAAGGAGAAAGTTCATTCAGTTGCAATAACCCTAACCAAGTTCAAATAGCCTTCTACTGTCTCTAGGGTCATGTTCCCTAGGTTCGGGGGCGGGGAGGAACGTATTGCATAGTCTGCCAAGACTAATTGCAAGATAAAGGAAGGTCTGTTTTAATAGGGGAGGATTTTTCAGGCTTTCAAAAATGAAACGTTTCAGAGCAAAACGTAAGCATATTTTACTTGGAGAGATTAATCACTTGTTTTCTATTTAAACAAGGTAAGTTTGATCATCTAATGTGCGTAGTGTTTTCTGGATAAATATGCTTCAGTTGAAGTTGGACTTACGAGACTTGCTTTTTCCATTTCTTGATTGGTGCAAGTATGTCCTGATTATTGGATGAAGAAAATTTTAGATAGCTAGCTGTATTGTAATATTTATGTTTTGAACAATGAGAAATTTTGTAAGTACATAAATTAATGTGTTTTGGGAGCAACATAGAATTGTTTAAAAAAACAACAGCAAAATACTGAATTTAAATGGATGTTTTCTCTAATTTTGTTCAGGAAAGTGGAGTCTGGTGATACTTTTTGCACAGCCAGGTTATGAGTAATAAGCAAATAGCTGTAACAGACCAGTGTTCTTTTAATTGATAAAGTGCCATATAACTGGATAGAAATTTCTCTGTGTAGAAGCAAAGGAAGCAAGCCATGCTATTGAAGATCAGTTGGGAAAAGTTTTAAACTCTGTAAATGGTTGTTTTATTGTTTGTTGGTTTTCAAACAATTGTGCTTCTTGAAACTTCTGCAGGTCCTTAAAACAGAAGGAGAGGACCTTGTTCCCAGAAGCTATTGGGATACTTTGAGACGTAGCACAAGCCAAGCACTCTTTTCGGACCTTGCGGAGGTATAAGCCAACCTCTGTCTCTGGTCCATAAACACACTGCTATTTTATTTATTTATGTTCTGATTATTTTCCTATTTTATGCACTTTGTTTCTTCTCTTCCTTTTAATTATTTAAAAAACAAAACCAAAAACAAACCAACACTGAAAGTTCTAAGATGAAATAAATTTGGTTCCATGCAGTAGGAATAATAGAAAGTTGTAATTTCCAAGTAAAAGCCAAGTTACCTTTTGAAAGACTTGGAAGATAAAATCCTCTTCAGTCCTTACTGTACGAAGCATTTGCTAACATTAACAGTGACGATATTTCACAGTTAGAGAAGTAATTCAGGAAAACTTTGTCGTTTAGGCTTGGTCCAGTGATATGATAACTTTAATGAGAGTTGAAGCCCTCTAAGCTTTTAAGTTTTTTAGGTCTTTAATGTGCTTATCTTCACAAAACCAGTATCACACAAAGATTGCTTTAATTGTCGGATCAAACCAGGAATGTTGTAAGTTATATTAGTTAATCTTTTTTAATATCATGCTATCGTTATGGAGGACTAGCAATATCACTGAGCTGTCAAATAAATTTCCATAGTGCTCTAAATTCTAATAAGATTCTTGTTTCATGAATCTGCTTTCAGATAATTGAGACATTTATTTGTATTGATCATTTAAGTGGGTCAGAAAACTAGATCATTTAAGCTTTACTATGCCCCATACAGTTAGGGTGCTTGCTCTGCTGGTTGTGGCATTAAAGGGCATACAGCAGCTCCTCACTGACTCTGATCTCAAGTCCCATGCTTCATAAGCAGGATCATAATGAGAAAAGAACAAGGAACTGAGACGGACCTCTAGGATAAAATGATCTTTTTTTTTGCTTCATAAGCAATGTGTGCTCCATATTAAAAGTAATTAGTGTTTTGTCTTATGCTGTTACTCTGCAGAAGCTATTGAATAACCTTACGATTTGGATGGACTTTTTCTAATTTCCAGGTTAAATTTGCTCATAGTCCCTTTATACCAGTCTGTTGTCCCTTAGGGCTTTTTCTTCTTTAGTGTTAATCTTCTTACTCATGGTTGTATTTATAAATGGAGTCATAGCCCTCAGTTTCAATTATCATAGGGTAAACACAACAACGGTTTTGGTTTTTCTCTTACGGTAGAACCTGTATTTCCCAGGTATCAAATAGGCCTTCTCTGTACCTCTCAGCTTGAGTTCATTTGCCTTTGAACAAAACAAAATGTAGTGTTACAGAATTCAGTTTTATGCTACTATTTGTAGCAATACTCACAGTAATAATACCCTCATAGTAATCTTGCAATAAAGCAGTATACCCAGCTTTTCTTTCCTTGCTTTTAAATTGATGAGATCCTGTATTAGTCCAGTTATTAGTCCTTATTTCTTCCACCATATTTTAAAACCCAGAAAATCAGCATTCTGGTCTAGTCAGACATAGACGAGAGAGCGGGCCACTCTTTTCATTAACTGTTTAAGGAGCTTGAGGAACTGAGTTTTCTGAATTAACTGTTGTCTTAATCTACAATTAGCTGGCATGGATTCAGTCCCAAGTATAGATGGACTCAAGTTTAGTAATTTCTACACATCTTTAATTTAAAGAGAGAGAGTTTTTTTACATCTGGTGCCTTAGACTAATACCTGTAACTGCAATGTAAATGTATAAAAGGTCTCTCTGCTCATCATTTTATGAATAAAAATCATGTCCTGCATTTGCTCCATTGATAATTTCCCACTTCTTACCATAATCATCTTTTATCTTGCTTGGGTTAAGGTTGAGCCAGCTGGCTCTCATCCATATTCTTGTCTCTCCCAGGTACTTTCACTACTGAATAATATTATAGCCATCTGTACTACGAAAGTGGCATAAAGCTAGGTGACACTGGCATCTGTGTTGTTTCATAGCCTTTTGAGAAGGCCTTGTGTAAGTTGAAAAGGAAAGTGAATAAGGTTCCTTGTGGGAATCAACTTAACAAGGTCTCTGCTCTTTATTCATCACATGCAGTTTCTTTCTAGGACAGCTTACAGTACTGTTTCGGCTATTCCTAATTTGCAGCTACACCATCCTGTTGGAATATGCCAGTTGTCACTGAATTCAGTTTGTGGGTTTATTCTGAGATTTCTAAATGAAACTCGGAATCAGTAGAGTCATTATGACTATTGAAAATATTAGAGATTTAAAGCAAGAAATCTCTTATTAATTCAAAGCATAATATGCATACTTCATTTTCAGAATTTGTTGCTACAAGTGGACCATCCCTTATGAGAATAATTTAGGTTTAATCAATCCTCTTTAATCGAAAGCTTGAAATTAATTTTGCAGAATATTAAAATAGATTTACTGATCTTCAAGTTAGGAAACTTAGAGGAAAAGATCTTGCCATTATGCAGCAAGCCAGTAATATGACCGAAACACTTGTCTCTCCTGTTTGTCTCTTTACCTGTATTTGTATTACAGTTATGTAAAGGTAAAGAGAAATGAGGCAGGGCTTTATTCTCATTTAAATGACTGCACAATATATTAGATCAAAATAGAGGCTCATTTGTATATATGAAAACAGGTGTGGTCATTTCATTTTCACTGATCTAAAATACAAAATTCAATTTTTATGAACAATAAATAATAGTTTTAAATGATTAGGGCTTTTTTTTTGTTATCCTTACCCCTTCAGAGAGAGGACTTATTTAATGCTGTCAAGTGCAGAAGGAGCACAGGAATAGTTTTCAGTTGCCTGCAGTTCTGCAGAGAGGCATACTGGGTTGAGTTTCTGGGGTAAGGTTTTTGTTTGGGGTTTTTTCTTTTAGAGAGGTTGTCCAAATTGGAATTGTGAAAAGACTTACAGATTGTATTTTTTAAGTAGTTCTTTAAATATGGGTGAATGCAACATAATTCTAAGATTTTGAAATGTTTCTGCAAGATGAAAGTCTGTAATTTAACATTTGATATCTTTTCAGTGTACTTGAGAGATATTGTTTGAATGTGCTTAGGGATTTAATTGCTTAAAAGACATAATAAATCAGGGTATCTGCATTTCAATATATTGTGTCCTGTAGTGGAGGATAACAATATTAAAAGACAAATTGTGATTACTTCTCTGAATTAGTTTGATCACTTGAAGAGTGGAGCTGTCTTAATTGAAGGACATGAAATATCTCTCTGCGTACATATACACTATGTCATCATATTTCTCCCTGGAGAAGAATATGAGGATAAAGAGGAAGCTAGAGTACATGAAATACAATCTTGAGAATCCTAAACTGATTATACTAAAGTACAGAAAAGTCTCTCTCATTTCTTTAGTTGTTGGCTGTTGAAAGGGATGGATTTGTGTTGTTACTGCCTGATGTTTTCCCTTGTTGTTGATACATGAATACTCCTAATGGGTATTGCAGTTTACATTTTTTACAAATCAGTATGTAAATTTGAAATTAATATAGTATATTTCAGAGAATGTAGATATGAAATATGTTTTCCTGGTATGTGATGTTGAATTACTGCATACTGTTCAAATTTTTTTCCTAGTTTCTTCATGTAGAGTTTCTCCACCTGTTATGAATTTTATTTGTAGCCTCTTCTGTTAAATGAAATAAAGTCAGACTTAAAGGACTCTTTAAGTCCAGCTTACAGGTTCATATATGCAGATCTTCATAGATATGTATAAACAGTTTTCTATACTTAATAATGTATCCCATAGGTTCATAATCTATGACTATGGCGATAAATTAGTAGTTACATCTCCCATACGTACTAGGTTTCTGTACTGTGTATTCTGTTTTGTACTTCAACAGTAGAGTTGGCAGGCACACTTTTGAAAAAATATTGTGTTGCTGATGGGTGGTAGCTTGCCTAGGAATTGCAGAGACTACTGGCTCCCACTCCTTGCTTTACTTCTATCTTGCATTTGTAAGAAAAGGGAGAGCTCGGATAGAAGGTTCTCCCTAGGCAGGTGCAGCAAGGAGACTAAGTATACTACTTTTTGAACTTCAAACGTTGGTAGACACACATTAATGCAAGACGGACATTGCCACTGTGGCTGTGGCTTATTTAAGACACTTTTATTGCTGACTCATATTACTAGCTCTTCAGTGTATCAAGAGTTTCTTTTGTAAAATCAATGTATAGACATGACATTAGGGGTAATGAGTATGCAGTAAAAAAGTGGAATGTTGCACAGTCACTATACACAGATGATAGTTACTTCTGTTTATATGCGTGTCTTCTTATTTACAACTCTTGCTATTACAAATGGTCAAAACTAGTTGGCATTACTATTCTAATTCTGCGCCTTCAAATATGGTAGTTACTTATTAGGGAAATAGTATGTGTTCAAAGATTCCTGTGTGATACAGAGACCACATACTCGATAGATAAGGAACATTCTTAACAGAGTGAGTCAGAATTACTTCATTATTTCAAAATTTCTTACAATTCTGTTGTTTTAAACGTATTTGGGCAATAAAATTTTAACTGTTGTTATCTGCTACTTACAGAAAAGAATCATATAAAGAACACCTGATTGATGTGAATGGGTTTGAAATACAATCCCATACTTAATAATTTTTAAATATAAAATAGGAGTATATGAGGTAACGTCCCTTAATTTCTTTGTAGTTGAATAATAGAAGGGAAAAGAGATTGTGTACAAAGGGATTTATTTTTATGGTTTACCTCAATTGAATAGAACTTTTTTTTTTTTTTCTTTTTTTTTCCCCCCAAGTTTCTGGTTTTCTTTTCCATGCTTTTTCCCCTTCATTGTAGTTTCCATTCTGTTTTAAGTGTTTCCTTCTAAATGCAATTAATAGCCTAATGCCATTTTGTGTGAAAATTGCATGACTAAATTTAGTTAATGTTTCTTAATACAAAACTCTTTTTTCAGACTGTGAACATAAACCACAAAATCTTTTGAGAGAAATGTCTATTGTGATGATAGGTGTTCTCAGATAATTCTTCTGTAACTAATCCAATCGTGGCCTTAAATTTTTTTATTCTAATATTTAAGCGTGCTGATGATATTTCAAGTTCACTGTCAGATACTACACTGCTTGTACACTTTTTCGGCAAGAAAGGAAAAGCTGAACTGAACTTTGAAGATTTTTATAGGTGAGTCTCAACTTTATCAATTCCCTGTAATATACACTTGCATACTTGGTCTAATTAATATGTATTATATTGCTATACTATATTATATTACTCAGACATACATAAAGTTTATGTTCCCTTTGTGTGCGTATTATATATGCAAAGAACAAAATAAATCAGTAAGTCTACCAACAAAAAAAATCCTATACTAATGCTGCCACATTTGCAAATTTGCACTTGTGTACATAGTTGGTGTGGGGTTGAAAGATTATACTTCAGCCCATCTTTATTGTATACAGGAACTCTTCTTAAATTTTAATTAGTTTTATTTTCTTCCCCTGTTTTTCAGTGTTTTGAAAAAAACTGTGTGTGCATCTCTAGTCTTAGGGACATGTATAATTGTGAGGATTTTTCTGAATATGTTGTATAGGCACCTTAGAACAACCTCCTCTGGGAAGAAGTGAAAACACAGTGGAAGCTATCAGCTTAATTATTACACCAGTTAAAATAGAATTTAAAAATATAGCGAGAGTGCCATAAATACAAAGTCATAAAACTGTTTCTGTGTTAATTGATGGATACAATATTTAGTTAAATATTAGTGAATACTCCCAATACCTATTGTCTTTATGGCTATTACTTAACTGTGCATTCTAATCAATCAGATGTTTGTAAAATAATTAAAATTATGTTATCAAAAGTATTCAGTATTTCACATAATATTAAAAACTCTGTCATTAAGTGAAATCGTGATGTGAGTTCAAAACAACAACCAGAAAAGATGGTACTTTTTCAAAAGGCATCTAGTTAAAATATCCATCTGTTTCTGTAAGATGTTGTGAATGCTAAAGAGGTCAAAACCTAGGAGACACATTCTAGTGTAGAAGAGGGAGCTATCAAGTTTTACTCAGTGCTACTTTACTAGCTCAGAAAAATCATTAAACTATGGACTGGTGAGGGAAATACTGTTGTCTGTTTACCTTGCACTTATACTTTTGCCTAGACATCCTTTTGATTTTAACTCTTCATAGTTCTTGGAAGTCAAGTTATATATTGGTAAGGAGTGTTGCAGACAGTGTCTACAGGATGGGAAGCTTTGTGAACCTCTAACAAGGAAGTTACAGGTTGACAATCGGATAAGCTCCCAGTGCAGTACTGTGAATGGAGTGCTAATTCCATCCTTGGGCTGTATAACTAGAACATCAAGCAGAATCAGGAAGTTACATTTCCTGGTTTTATGTAGCTGGTTTTATACTTACCCAGTTTTGGTGTCCAGAATATGCTAAATATGTTGTTAATCGGGAGAATTTAAAGAAATATTCTGAGAAGAGTGAAGAATTAAAAAAAAAAAAAAGGTTAGATTGAAAGGACATGAATAGTACAAATCTAAGGTATTACTACTTCTTCATATTTATGTTTGTGCTTACAGATTTATGGATAACCTACAGACTGAAGTTCTAGAGATAGAATTCCTTTCCTACTCTAACGGAATGAACACCATTACTGAGGAGGACTTTGCCCATATTCTTTTGAGGTATACAAATGTGGAAAATACATCAAGTTACCTGGAAAACATGCGCTGCAGGATTCCTGAAGAAAAGGTAATTGTTTAGCTATAAGTACAGCAGTGGGCCACAGAATCTAGTCTCAATGTCATTTACAGGAAAACATAGCCTTGTTGGACTGAATGTGATTCTGTCACTAAATTAATTGGCACCAGGATTTTATTGTGATCATAAACTGTCTCAGGTTTTTCAGATTACATCCTGAATAAAATGTAGAAGAGTAAATAGCAGGGAATTATGTTTCGTAGGATTTAGGTAGTAATGTTTTTGAAGTTTAGGTAACAAAGCGTTATATTACATGAATATTCAGTTTAAGCAACAGAAACCATAAGACTTGAAAAAGAACCATTCTTTAGCAATGAGGGGTTGGGGTTTTATTTAGTTCTCTTTTGCACAGCCACTGGAATAGCACCTCTTCAGAAATAATTGACATTCTTTGTCTAGTTGTTTTATAGTCTTAATAATGGATCACCTCTATATAATTATTGATGGGTATGTAGTTCTTACTAATTGCTGAAGAGAGAAAAGATAATAAAAACAGTAAAGTTCATGAGGTCCTTCATTTGTTTAACAACCAATGTGTTGTCAGAAGTGTACCTGAGAGAAAAGCAGTGGCAACTATGTATCAATAGTAATCGGTAGGATAATGTTAAAAGTAGCCCTTCAAATAGAGGATGTTTTGGATATACTCCTTCTGTTTGTGTTGGAAAGATTGATGTTTCCTAGAAATGTAACTCTCTGAATAGCTATATATTTTAATAGCATTGACAGCAGAGCTTGTGAAGAAAAGTAAAAATCAGTTTGGACAGCTTTGGTTTGGTTTTGGGTTGTGTTTTTTTTTTTGTTTGTTTGTTTTTTCTTTTTTTCTTTGAGGAATTGCATTGTAATTTCAGTCTACAGAGGAAGTAAGTTCAGTCAGCTGACCTGATAGAAACACACCTCAAAAATCAACAGCTTTCTGTTCAAATAGCTGGATTTTCTTATTCTTCTTGTGATTGAACAGCAAGTAGGTCCACTGAGAGGTGAATGTAGCTGGGGGTTAGAAAGGGAAAGCAGGGCTGTCTCTTTTGCACCAGATTTAAGTGGTAAGATTGGGACCTCTAAAAGATCTGCGCAGCATTCAATATTCAAAGCCAAGACAGTGCACCAGAAGTGGTATAAAACGCTTTTTGCATGATTTGCAGATTTATTTTTTTTTTGTTTAGAGTGGAATGAAGATTTCCGTATATATGGGAATCTAGGAAAAATATATTTTGGGGCTTGTATAGCAATGACATCTTAGGTAACTGAAAAATTACAGTCGTAGGTATACAGAAATACTTCTTTGAATGGTAAAGGTTGAATAAGTAAATATAAATGCAGACACAGTCTTTTAAACCAGGGAAGTAGCCTTGGAAGTTTATCTCTTAAGTCTTCCAATGCCACTATTCTGATGGCAAGCCTTCCACAGTAGTTTCCTCTTCTTGATCTCTTGTGGGACCATCAGTTAAGGAATACTTCCACCAGAAAGCTGTGACACGCAGTTGCAGGTTTGCTTATGCTGCATTCTGGGAATACCCTGGCACTTGACCAGTAACATACATCAGTATGTCATATGCTATACCTCCCATAAGTCAAAAAAGATGTTGCCATTTTTCATAGCTTCTTATCACTGACTTGGTAAATACACTGTCAGTACAGTGGAAAAAGTAAATTCCCAGGCTTTTGAGAATGGGACTTTGCATCTTACTGCCATGAAGGCCTTGTTCATATATTTGCACTTTTTTACACTTGTAATAACATTATAATTTGAAAATGATAAAATGTACGCTCTATTTTGTTGCAGTGATACACTGCAATACTAATACAAACCTAGGGATTCCATTTAGAAGAAAAATTAGTCTAGCCTGTGAAGTAATAGGTAGCTACTCTCACAGTTGGCAATATTAATCTTCCGTGGTGCTATATGTAGAAGCCTCTAAAGCAACACAATGAGTATTTGGCGTAGTGCAGTCATGTTAAAATGTTCAGATGGCATGCTGCCTGCTCACAGGATGTTTTCCTCCTTTTACTGACTAGATGCCAAGCAATGATTCATTTAAGCTCGCATCTTGGATTGCTACAAATAACAGCTCCTAAAGAAAGTCTGTGCATTTTTAACAGCATTGGTAGGCATATGTAACTGCAAGGTTTATGTATTCAGTTGTCATCACTGCTGATAATTCTTCTGGTGCATGTTGTGTTTCCATTTTTTAGGGTATCACATTTGATGAGTTTAGATCATTTTTCCAATTCTTGAACAACCTAGAAGACTTTACAATTGCAATGCAAATGTATAATTTTGCAAGTCGTTCCATAGGTCAGGGTAAGTATATTCATATAAAAATTTGTTGATAAAGATACACAACTGTTCACAAAACTACAAAAATGTTTTGGAATTCCTAGTTTGTAGTTTTAATATCTCAGGTAAATGGCTAAAAAAGCTAGGACTCCAGCTTTGAAAGGAAAAAGCTCACGTATATCATAAGAGGTATGATAAAGGTTTACAAAGAAGTCATATAAGGGCTGGATAAGCTGAATGCAGAATTATTTAGTCACCACATCCTACAATGTAAGAGTTAGGAGACACTTGATGACACCAATAAGAGATCAGTTTGAAGCAAACACAAGCATTTCTTTACACAGTGGGCATCTGGAATGTGACCTTCTACAAAGGTTGTAGAAGGAAATGGTGTCAGAAGGTCTGAAGAGGGATTAGACAGATTTTTGAACAAATCAGTAAGTGGGTGCTGAAAGAACTAGGCAGGTATCTTCTGAATAAAATCATTAATACAATAGTTAAGATGCTTGGGGAGTGCAGGTGAACAGTACATGAACTGGTCAGACTTGTGTGCTCTCTTCAAGTAGAATCCTCATGGGTCTGACACAGTCACACAAGCATAATCCTACTTCCTGTGGCCTTACCAAAGGACTATACTGTTTTCTGTGTGCTCTGTTTCTTAGGTTCTGTTTTCAGATGTCAATTAAGTAGATGCCATTGGTATATACGTAATGTAAGTTTAATTATGATACTCTAATTTTGTTATTACACATAGTATATGGGCTCTTATCTTTTGTATAAGATAATTGGTACCAATTAAACAGCATCATTTTATATCAGTTGAGAACTACTTGGTTTAGAACTGTGAAATTCAATCCTAATTTTCATATTTTCTTTTTTTTGACTGCTTAAATGTAAAACCTCAAAAGTTTACTTGTATTTTGTAATATGTTGTCACAAAGTACAATTAAATTAATTCTATGTTTTGTTCTTCTGATGTTCTCTTTATGCAGACGAATTCAAACGTGCTGTGTATGTAGCCACAGGTGTGAAGCTTTCACCACATTTGGTGAACACTGTGTTCAAGATTTTTGATGTTGACAGAGACGACCAGTTGAGTTACAAAGAATTTATTGGCATTATGAAAGACAGACTCAATCGAGGGTTTAGGGTAAGGATTCTAATTTTTATAGTTATCTCAGTTGACCTTACTACTTCCAGTGTATAGTTTAGCACCTGTAGTACCAGTATGTTGCAAACAGTATGCATGTTTAAAGGCATATGTTTTATAGAAATCTGGATCAGTATATAAGATAAATTCTTTCTTAAATTCTTGACTTTTTTGTTAGGAATCAGTACATAGAGCACCTGTATAGTACACAAACTAAATTGGAAATGGGAAATCCTCTGCATACAGTTGCTTCTTTGGTATTGTGTGATTGATAGATAGACATTAAGAATTTTGACAAGGGTATCTATAATGACTGGGTTGTTTGCAGGGAAAAAAGAGTTTGTCTCTCTCAAACTCTGGCAGTTTAGTTAAAGGGTAGCCTCTTCTAAAACATTATTTAAAGTACCAAGTGTTGATAATGACTGTTGAAAGGAGTTGCAGCAGAAGATAGTTTTAATTTTCAAATAAACAATTGCTGAACAATGCTATATTCTAGTTCAAAGATGCTTTTGATAATTTACCCGTCTGTCTTATATATTAAATTTATGATAAGGTAGAGGGCTGGAAATTACTTGCAGAAACTTTTCATAGGGAACAGCTCTTAAATCAGGCCTTTTAGGTGAATGTATAGGCCTTGCTGCCATCTTCAGGTTCTGTGTAGTACAGGGGAATTTTATAGTAGCAGAAAATTTTTCATTAGAGTATGATCAATAAAAGTCACTTTTTCTTTTCTTCACATGACAGGTGTTAACATTTTTTTTACCAAATGTAAAATGGTGTTCTTCCTGACAATGTAATTACTTAGACATAAATCTGGAACACTATCATAGTTCCTGAATTCACATTCCAGTATGTTACTTCTGTATTATAATTTTCCTATTTTTAGTTAGCTTCTTCAATATAATTTTAGAACTTTTTGTAAAGTTGTGTTGAGTCTAATAGTCTACTTGTTATTGTAATATTATGATCAAATGTAAAATGCATTTGTAACAAACTTATTTCTTTGTTGGTCCTCAGTTCCTTTTATTATGGTGTGGGAATGATGATTGTTTCATAACTTGTTTCAAGATGTTCAGCTGTATGTTTTAATTGTTTACTAATTGTAAGTGTGCAGTGTATGTTTAATTTAACAAGAAGACAGTCTGCTTACTAAGTAATTCTTGTAAATGTATTACATGTTTCTATTTCACAAAATGCATGACAGAAATCACATATAATCCTTAAGAATCTGTATCATCCAGCACTGTTCAGTCTTTTGCATGTGTCTTTCTTTTGCATAGGCCACTATAAAACATTCCAGTGGCCTGTAAAAGAATTGTAAAGAATAGCCAAGGACGTACAGAAGAATAGCACCATCTTTCATAACTGAAATGTCTAATTTTGGTTGGATATGAGTTCTCCTGGTTTGCACAGGAGATGATAACGATTTTGGTCCTATAATTCAGTTATAGTCAGACATGCCTACATGCACATTTGTTAGATTATTCAGAAAAATGTATTCCCTTCACTAATCATTAGTAGTCCAGGACAATTACAGTCCCAAAATTAAGAATTACAATTTCCAGCAAGTTTTCCTTAAGCGTCACACAAATGCGATTTTTCAAAGAGTGGGTGGTAGTAAAAACTGCAAAAATTTGCCTTTTCTTAGTTTAATATACTAAAAAAATACAGTATTTTTAGTATACTAATTATATTAGTATAATTAGTATGATTAGTATAATTACTACAATTATGCTAATTACTAGTATATTCAGTTTAATTAATTATACTAATTACTAGTATGTGCAGTTTAATAAACACCCCTCTTCAACCCCAATCTCACTTTAGAATGAAAAGAAGAAAACACCTAAGAGCCTTTTGCCCAGAACAGATTGGTGGAAAGCGTCATTAATAACTTTCTATTCTTTGTACATTAGAAGTTACATAGCATTTAGCATGGCCAGAACAAGTAAAATTTACCCTCTTACTCCTACATTGTGGTGGTGGTTCAAGTGTTGTCTTGTTCCAAATTAAAACTAACAAATCACTAACCTTTTTTTGTTAATAACTGTGTTTCGAATCCATATTAAGATTGGTCAGTTCTGTTACACAGATAAAAGAACATTATAGCCTCTGTCTATGCAGTATTTTGTAGCAACATGGAAATTTTTACCATGAGAAATTGGAGCCTGTTTATAAACACCCAATTTTAATGTTAAGTACCTTACAATTAATGTCTGCCCAAATCATTGTAGTCTTTTATTACCACTCTAAAAACATTTAAAACTAACAGTTTAAAACAGGCCTATAATTTGAAGTATGATTTTACAATTACCATCTTACACTTAGTAATTCAACTTTTTAAAAAAGTTGTTTTACTAAAATGTTTGCCCAGAAGAAACTGGAGGGCATCACAGAGCTTGGTTACTACGGCCATGTATTTTGTAGTTATATAGTCTGACTACAGCAAATGTATTTAAGAGCAAAGTTTTGCACAAGTCCAATGAAACTGGAATTCTGAAAGGCCAGTCAGTCAGCTTTGTCCCCTTATAGGAACATAATAAATATGCATATCTTAGCTATGATTTGGGAAAGGAAAATGTCTTAAAGAGTTTATCAAATGAAATTTCTTTTTTTCTGGAACATAGTATTAATCTGAAACCTCTTTTGGTTTTAGTAGTTTGAAACAAACTAATATATTAAGCTGCCATCAAGCGGTCAGTAGGAGTATTGCCATAAACTTATTAAAGTGTGCAGACATTAAAAGCTTTATTTTTGCTTGATGTTTGGTTTAAAATAGGTATTTCATGTCTTTTTTTATTTAAAAATATATATGAAGATTCCATTTCCTTTATAAATTCAAATTTTAAACTGAATGATTTGGAACATGATTAAATGATAAATGTTTGACCTAGCACAAACTATACTGTATCTTCTAGCTATTCATCACTTAAAGCCATTTTTTTGTATTTTCATGATACTGTTGTCTTATGCTTACCTCTGGCTGCCTTCACATGTTGTCTGCATCTGCGCACTTCTCCATCTTCTGCTCCACAGGGCTACAAACCTATACAGAGGTATACTACTTTCAAATCCTGCGTGAGGAAGGAACTCTATAGCAGATAAATGACGGTATGTGTTAGCCACCCAGTCTGAGTGTGCTGGCATGCTTGCAGGAATGGCTGAATGTTAAACTGTCACTGTTTTGTTTCCCATTCCAAAATTCCCAATTCCAAAATAGGTTATCTGAGTGTAAGCAGTGAAGTAGCTCAAAAAGTGTCATGTAGTTTTGACTGAAGCAATAGAATTTTGTTCTGGAGTTCGCAATAACCGACTTGCACTGTCACTGTTTTGTAAGCCAGCTGAGATTTTGTACTATGTTTGAAATAAGGAAAAGTATTCTTTCATGGTCTCTGTTGCTGTTTTCCATCTGTCCTGTGACCACTTTATAAGTAATTTCTCGAGTACCTGTAGCTCAGAGGTGTTTAGCAGTGAAGACTGTAGAGGCAGATTTTTCTCCTTGAGAGACTGTTAGTAACTTGTTTCTAGTTCAATTTAGACTTTTGAAAGCATTAATGTGGTTTTAGCTCAATTAATGCTATACCAGCAGTGTTCAAAAACCAGCACCACCATGGCTGTTTGTGCCTATCCACTGCATGAATATTATTCTTACAGTTAGATTGTACTGTGGGTTTCAGTGTAAAAACTGGGGTGTGCATATTCTGTAGCCAGAACTGTAACTGTTTGGCACATGGTGAATGCAGCAGAAATGTGCTAGTAGACATTTCTCTCACATAAAGCGAGAGTTTGCTCCTTTGCAATTTAAGGTTTTGGTGCCAGCAAATTTTTCCTGTTTGTATTTGCAGTAGTTGCTACAAAGGCTGTTAAGAGCTAACAAAGAGATGTATGCCATGACAAGCAAGGCCTCATGGCCGGTGGTCTCGTGTGGATGGACCCATGGGGTAGTCAGCACATCTCGTGCTCCCAAGCCAGGAGGGTTTAACTGTCATCAAGCCTAATAAGATTAGCTTGGTGACAAAAAGAGAGATTGTGGTAAAAGCATCAGGTTACATACATCAACAGCTTGACAGAGATCTGAATTCAGGCCATAAATTAATTCATATTTTGAGACGGTGTAAACAGGGAAAAAAATGCACAGTGGAGATTCATAAAGAGAGATTTTGTTCACTCTGTTTAAAGATATTCTCAAGAAAAAAAGATCAAAGTTGAATAATAGTATGTCTACACTATGCACTGGGAGGCAAAGAAACCAGGTGAGTTCTCAGCACAGACTTGTCTACAGGCAGCCTCATTGACATAGTGTAGAGGTCACCGGTTATATACTCTGCTCTTTTTCCCACCTGGAGCTCCTGGATGCTATTAAGAAAAATGCTTCTTCTACCTAAGCTTCCTTGTGTAGGTCTGTATCAGATACCTGTTACCTGTGCCGTGAAGAATACAGCGTAAGCCTTTTTGACTTATATAATATTCCTTCTTCCCTGCTGACACATTAGTTGGCTACTGTTCTTCACTTGAGCCACTGCTTGTTGTCTGTTATCATGAGTTACAGTCACATACTCAGTTCTTAGCTATTAGGAGTTCCATTTTGTGCAAAACATTACATAACTTAGAATCATAGAATAGTTAGGTTTGGAAAGGACCTTAAGATCATCTAGTTCCAACCCCCCTGCCATGGGCAGGGA
>JANHGB010000448.1:38121-91724 GCA_026283785.1 Coracopsis vasa | reverse complement strand
GGTAACTGCCACCAGTTTATATAGTGGGCATGATGTGCTGTATTATGGAATACCTCTTTGGTTAGTTTGGATCAGGTGTCCTGTCTCTGCTTCCTCCCAGCTTCCCCTCCTCTCTGACAGAGCATGAGACTCAGAAAGTCCTTGGTCAGACTAAACATTACTTAGCAACAACTGAAGACATTGGTGTTATCAGCGCTGTTCCCAGGCTGAAAGTCAAAACCACAGCACTGCACCAGCTACTGAGAAGGAGAAAAATGACTGCTACTGCTGAACCCAGGACACAGAGTTTTCAGAAATCATAGAATCATGAAATGGTTTGAGTTGGAGGGGACCTTAAAGATCATCTAGTTCCAACTACTTGTGTCTCAGGGTATGTTCATATCCCCATGTCCAGCCTGGACGACACAGGGCAGTTTGCTCAACTATATAGCATGGGCTGGTGAAGTATTTTACTCTGGTGTGAGTGCCTGGAAACCTGTCAGGCAGGTGTCAGCAGGACTGCATGGCTCAAAACAATGCCGACCTCAGCAGTATGACTGTGTCAAGTTATTTATCATTTCATTTGATAATTTTTCATTAGTATGCTTGGCATAAGAATGTGCTGATGAAATTTGATAAAAATATAAAGCTAATTGGAAATATAGAAGAGCCTGATCCAGGAAGAGATGAATGCTCTAGCTGATTGAAATAAAAGAAGTGAATTAATGTTAGTAATACCAAGTAAATGGTCATCCTTCTAGGAATTAACTGGAATTCAACTGCTGAACAGGAATTTGTCAGGCAATAACTTTGAGAAGAAAGATATGGGCGTAATGTGTCCAGTGGTCCAGTTGACCACTGGATGACTATAAAGCAAAAGGAAGATAAAGCATTGTAAAAGAGAAGTAAACTCTCTGGATATACCTGTGGATTACTAAGGTAGAAGAGTGTTTAATTATATTGCAAGACATTAGTGAGTCCTTGGTTGGAGTAGTCATATCACTTACTTGTATTCACACTACTTACATAGATAAGAGAGAGACAGGCACTTCTGAGATATGATTCAGAGTGGTATTTATGAGAGCTTAAGGAGACTCCGCTCCAAATGCTGATGTTTTAAGTTAAACTAGGTTTTGAGTATATCCCCTAAAATACATGGTTTTATTCATTTGCCTAAAAAAAAGATATAATTAGATTGTAGTATGTAGAGTGTAACTCTACTGAGTTTATTAGTAGAAAGACCTTCTTGTGACTGGACACAAACAGAATGACATGTTAAGCCTAATGGAATTATAGCAGAGAACGCATGAGATGACTTTATGTAAGGTCTGCGTTGGAAAAGAAAAATAACTGCTAACCCTAAAGAGTATTGGTGAAGAGGAATAACAAAAAAAAAAAAAAAAGAAAGAAAGAAAGAAAAAGGTGATAGGTTTTTTGTAAATAAATGGAATTTAAATAAGGGTAAGTTCTGCTTGTGTGAGAGAAATTCTTGAACAGCCTTCAAAAATCCTGTTAGTGACAAAAGATACACATTTCAAATGGAGCTGAAACTGTTGTTGAATCAGGTTAAATTAAGTAACTGTTTGTGATTGCAGATACCTTGTTGTGATGTGACAGGAGTTCATTTCCATTCCCAAATTCCTTTGAAATAATTTTTTGATGACTCCACAGATGTCTTCCATTGAACACCAGCTCTGCACACGAATTTTCTTTTTGCTATACAGGCTGAGCTCTAATCAATTAAGCTCCGTGCTCTGCTTCCCCTCCCCTCCAACTGAGTCACTGTTGGTCACTCCCTCTCCTGCTCCTAAAAGCTTGGGAAAATTGGTAATATCCTTTAAAAGTGATTGGTAACACCAACAGAAAGAAAGATCTGTTCTCATGTAGACAGAATTATAGCTAGGTGTCAGTCTTAAATATGTGAGATTATAAGGGGGTTTTCAACCTAGTAAAGTTGTGACAGTATTATCACATAAAGTTCTAACAGAGTTTTGTTTTACAAATACAGTTTAACAGCCCTCATAACCTGATAACAACTATTAACTAAATAACAATGTGTAGTATTTGTCCTATAATATTGAAGTATATCTGTGTCTATTCAAAGTGTTGAGTTAAAGTTACTGTAATATAAATAACAATTTTATCTGTATTGCCTGAACTGAATTTTGTGCAAGTCTGTGGTAGTAGTTGACTTACTTATGGTTTGGTGTCTAAATCTAGAGAATTAATGATGAATTAATTCCTTATAGAAATAGTTCTTGCAGCTCCATGGCTCACTGGGAGACGAGTAGGTTTGTGCTAAGCCCAGCGTTTATTGCTGTAAGTCAGACCTGGAACAGGGCCTGACCTTTTCCTGCAGGGATTCCTGCAGCTCCTTTCCTGCCAATACCTGCAGCCAACATTGTACATCCCTAGTGAGCAGAAGCTGGCAAACCTTTCCTTCTCACGCTTTACATGGAATATGTTCTTCAAACTCGCTGTTGCTTCTAGCACTATGAAACTACGCTGGCTTGTTTTCAAAGCATATCCTGGTAATTTTCTTGATGTGTTAGAATAGTTTCTAATTGCATTACTCATCATTTCTGTTCAGAAACAAATTAAAAATAAGTAAAAATATAAAAACATTTTTTCCAGTTCTGTTTTGGTATGTTCCCTGAATATTACTGTACTCTTAATTTATACCTGGTTTTGCCTCTGATATGCATGACAGGTGAACAGTCAGTATGAAAGTTCCTTCAGTTTCATTCCCTCAAGCCATAACAACCAATTGATGTCAGTTACCTCAAAAGCAAATTAATCCCACTCCTGTTTTGTTGTATCAATACTAATGCATTTTTTCTGTAATTTTCAGGTTTTGACAACACTGGCTGCCAGCAAAGCTGAGGTAGGAAATCCTGTCTTACATGGGTAGGATGTTAAATAGCTCTCTGCCATTTTGATAGTGTGGGGCTTGCTTTCTTGCAATTTTGGGGTGAAAATTTAAGGGGCTTCACTATGACACTTGTGGTGTTTCTAGTGTTTAATGAAACCATCTTTGGAATTCTTGTCTTGTTATAACAATGTGAAAGCTGATAAATTCCTCCTAGGAAAGTTTTATCATTATGTAGGTCTTTGAAACTGCATAGTTCCGAGCTTTGGTAAGCATGTGTTGTAATTTCCCATCAGCAGAAGGTGGCTGTCTGACCTTTCCTCTGTGCCCTTCAATTTTTCTTCATTGCTTCAGAGCAAAAAATCTTCTGTATCTGCTCCAAGGTCAGCTCTGCTGTTTGTCTTGCATTCCTTCCAAGTCCTTGGCTTGCCTCACTCTCTGGTGCCATATGACATGAGCTGTTTGAACAGACTGGACATGAGAGAGAAGTTTAGTTTTATGACACAATGCTACTAGCTGAATTCTTGATCAATTCTGGAATGACATTAACTATACTGTGTGTTGTCTACATTAGGTGCTTGGCATTGCTAGTTTAGATTGGTCATTTTGGATTTGCATTTATTTTGTTAGCTTTTCTAGTCATGTGTGAGTATTTTACCTGGTCTTAACGGGTCTAAATTTATTCTTAGAGATGAAAATATTGTGATTATTGAAGTATATTTTGAATAACTGGTTGCTAAATCAAAAATGACAGTTCTTTGTGACCACTAGCGTGTTATACAGCGTTTGTCTCTTTTGAACATTGCTTTTGAGTAAGTCACTGCACTTTTAATAAGTGACAGATATTTTTATTCAGTGTGCACAGTTACTGACTCATTTAAATGTAATGTCAATTGGAAGCTCAGAGCGTTTCTATATGAAACAGGTCTTGGACTCACAGTAGGGAATTTGTGATGTACTCCAAAGCTAATGTTTAACTATGACAAAATGTCTAGGTGACTCTTACAACTGTAGTCAGATAAATTTTTAATATGAATGTTTTGTAATTCAAATTGCATTATTAAAGAGAATAGCTAATCTATGTTAGTTATTTTAAACAACAAGGATGCAAGTTCACTTGCATACTGTAAAAGAATGACATAATTCATTTTTATTTAGAGTAAGACTATAATATTAGTGTTCAGTTTTGCTGATCTGATTCAGTTGCATACTTGGCTTGTCTCAGAGACTTTTGGGAGCAGGATTGGTTTTGTTTTTTTCACCTTCAGAGAGTTAACATTTGCTGGCCTTTGTGCTTCAGCCTGTGGGCCAGCTGGCTTAGCTGGCACAAACCTGTAAGAGTTTATCACTAGATGCTGTTACTCCCATTCATGAAAGTACTCAGAGGAAATGCCAAAGTTCCAGCATACAGGGAAAATCCTATTTGGAAGGTAAAGGATGATTAAGTGCTTTCCTAAATCAGGGCGGTAGTGTTGTTTGTATATAGTCCTACTGAATACTCACAAGAGTTAACAACTAGAAAGAGCAGTAAGCATGCAGGACTGGATGCTGATCTTTTGAATTGGGGGCAGTTTTCTGCTTGAGGGAAATGGCTCCTAGACATAATAGCAAACTTAAGGATTTCTTCCTGGGCCCTACATAGTGCATAGTACAGTTTTGGTGTATTTTGAGGCTAACACACCTTAAGTAGTTGTTTGTGTGGATGACACACATAATGTTTCCTCAGGTTTGGTAATAGTGGCCTCATGTTTTGACTTTTTTTTTTCTTTTTTTTTTCACTCTTTGATCTTCATGATCCAGTCTTGAAATTTAATTATTCCTCTTTTCAGTTGACATAGCTGTGGTGTTCCCTTACTGAATTTTGTCAGTAAAAACTAGAAAGAAGACTAGCGTGTTTGTGTTACTGTTGAATGTTTCAGGAAGGTACAAACAATTTGGGGGTTTTTGGCTTTTTTTGTTCAAAATGCTGGTTTCCACATACCAGATGTAGAGAAACAAATACATCTAGAGGAGGCTGTCAAGTAAGCCAAAGACCTTTCTTCGATCCTTTAACACAAAGGGGCAACAAACAGTGACAGAGTCAAAGCTGTAGGCAGCAAAGCCTTCAATGAATAATTGCCAAATCTGCCTACACTGTGTCTTTTAGTGTCATAGTCTTGTAAATATGAAAGTTAGAAGCATCTTAAAAAAAGTATAAGTTGTGCATAGGTAGTTAAATATGAAGATTTTTATCATGAATTACTCTGATCTCTTGCACAGTAAAGCACATAACAGATTGTGTTAATGTCATTACAAAATGGGCCTGAGAACAGTCTCAAATACAGCAATACACTGTGTAAATTGCTGTAACATACAGAATATAATAAATTTTTCATGTAATTACCTGTAACAACACAGTTTAAGGAATAACTTTTTTTCAGGTCTGCTACCATTATTACAGGTATGTGGCTCACAAGTCATTTATTGCTTTTTGGCATATACATTTGTCCCCTTCAAAAGATCCTTCTTTCATTAAACTGTGTGATTTTTTCCAGAGTGGCCTTTTTTTCTAATTAGCTATTAGTGTAAGTAATCTCCACATTGGGGAAAACATCATTTCTTTTCTTCTTTCTGAAGCAAAAGTTTCTCTACTTGAAAAACCTTTATTTCCTCTCCTATATGCTCAACTTGGCATGTAGTAGGAGAGGGGTGCTCTTACCCTTGGGTTGGGGTGCTCTTACCCCCCATCCTACCCTTGGGTTGGTGGGGAGGATGGCTACACTAAATCATGTTGCTCTCCTGGCTTCTGTGTGGATTGTGGCTTCTCCAGCAAATGCTGGAGCTGGGGAGCAGGCCATAATGGGTGGACAGTCACATCTGTGTCCTGCCACCCCGTCTTCTTGAGGGATTGTGTTGAGAAGAAGCAAAGGTTTCTCTATTTAGGTAGAGAGCAAAAGTTCCTCTACCTAAATAGAGAACAGAAAGCTGCTTTTGATTCCTGTTTACCTTCACAACATTCAAATAAATGATACAGTGAAGTTCAGGGCCACTGCCTTGCGAGAAATTAAGAGGTCACGCCTGATGGAAATACTGTGTGTAACCTCTCTGCCTGCTTTTATGTGAGGAATGTCAAGGCAGCTTTTTTTTACTCTCGTAAAGAAAAGGCTGCCAATACATCTCAATAAAACTGGAAATCAAAATCAGCTCAAAGACAAGGAGGTTATTAAATCAGAGTTTAAAGAAAACCTCAGAACAGGAAGTAGAATATGACTCTAACGATAACAGAACTGACTGATTTATACTGCAGTCTATAAGGTCCTTGATTATCAAGAATTGTCATTGTTAAGCCCCCCACTTCCCTTACATGGAAGGAGTAGGTCAGGCCTGGTGGGTAGCGTGTTTCTGCAAAGGCCAATAAATGTATTACACTTCAGTTGCCCTTTTGCAGCTCTGCGTGCAGGGTGGAGAGGGGAGAAAAATCCTCTGACGAGTACAGGCAGTTGTTTCATTTTTTCTTTTTCATAAAATGTTTATGAAAAATCATGTATGCTTGTGGTGCTGTAGAAATATGTTTACATGAATGATGTGAGAGGTGAGTATGCAAGGTGTCTACAGCAGATATGGTCTGAAAGCCATTCAGAACATTTGTGCTTGCTGATATTATTGTCTGTTTGCATTACACTAATGCCTAGAGGCCCCAGCTGGAATCCTAGTCTTTCAGGTTGTGTACAGGCATGTGTTACACAGTATTTCAAAGGTCTTGCGCACTTAGGTAGATAATACATGAAATGGTTACAGCAAAATGAAGAAAATCCTGTGGCAGGTTAGTAGCAGAACCGTGGGGTTTCACTGCCAGCAGGACCATACTGTCTGTTTTTCTTACTTTTAATGTCAAAGTAAAGTAACACATTTTTGAAAAGGAATTGGTAAAACAGGGTGTGTAAACAGCAGAACTTTCTAAGAAAATATGTACCTACCAATATCGTTCTACTATTATTGTTTTGAAAGTTTGCAGTATGCTCTGTTCCTGGTATACTTAATTCTTTTTGCTAGTATACCAGTAATTGTTAAATCCTGTTGGCTGTCTGATTTGTTTCTATGGGAAAACTATGATATCCATGGAAACTTTATTTGGGGAAACAAGAATGCTTGGTTGGATGCTCTTAGGATAAATTACAGGTGTATTAAAAGTCCATGGTAGATGAAAACATGCCATTCAGTCTTCCTGGTCTCTTTGTCCTGCTTTTTTCTCCAAAGCACATTTGATGCACAAGGACCTAGTCTGCCATCACTCCAGGGTACATACATTCTCAAGACACAAGACATTTCCCTTTCTATTTTCAGATTATTTTTCAGAATGAATGAATGAATGGTTTATAGCCTTCCCTTTTCTGATGGATCAGTACTTTGCATCAGCTGAGGCATTTGATCGAGCCTATGCATTGTTAATCCTATCCAGCTGTATATTCCCTCTTTCATAAAAGAGGAGTGAGGCACTGAGTGATCAGAATTAGCTATTAGTATTTTTCTAACTGTTCATTAAGTTCTTCATTTAGAGCAAGAAAATATTTGCATTTTAAAGAACAGTAGCAAGTTCTATAAAAGTATAGCCTGGTGCTTTCCATGTAGTCACAATGATGAGTATTTTAAGGGGTTTCCCATCTTTATAGTTTGTAATAGGACTTTAGAAATTTCAAGAGTGTAATTGTAAGTAAGATGGTCCTTTTTGCTTGGTCCATTGAAATCCCTTCAAATTTGACTGAGTCATAAGGTGTCACAAATTGTGTATAAATAGGTATCACTAGCCTGAAAACCTGGTAATTGCAATCAATTGATAATTGCTTATTTTATTACTACTAAGAATATTGATAATTTTAAGTGTAAATTGGAGAATGATGTATCAAAGTAATTTTAACTTGTTGAGATTTTAGAACTGAACAGTTAGAACTGTGCAGAAACTGTTATTTTGATGTTTACCCATAAATTATTTCCACTGAAAGGTATTTTATGTGCATATAAGCTGAGTAAGCGTCTGAACTCCCACTGAAAGTTGTGTACAGGTAGTTCAGTGTCACATATAAATCCTAGTGCGCACCTACAGGTCTTCAGATACCTAATAAACTCTTGATTGTCAGTGACGGGAACTCCCAGCTGTAGCAATTATCTTGACAAGTTAATATGGACATTCCAATGTGGCAGAAAAGAAATTCATAACAGTGTGTGCCTGGTAGGTGACCTTTGAATGTGATCTGAGTGCATCCCCCTCTGAACGCTTAAAATACCTCCCTTCATTAGTATTTGCTAGATTCCCTTCCAACTTCTATTACCAAAAGTAGAATCCTGACTACCTTTTATAGTTTCAAGGGGTTTTTTTCATTGGTTACATACATAGGCATCAAAACTGTGCAAAATGGATGGGAAAGAATTACAGAAAGTTTTCATCCATTTTTTACTTGAGTATGAATTTATAGTATCATGCTTCTCCAATATGAAATCCTCTACAGTAATTTTAAGCTGTGCAGTGTGAGAGACAGTCTTGCTGTAGCCACTACTGTAAAACCTAATTTGCTGCATAAAATATGAGAGTTATAGTGAAATATGAGCCTTGAGAGCAACTCTTTTGATCTTGAGTAGTCAAAAGGTTGGCATGTATAATGGTATGAAAATAAATGATGTCAGAACTGTAGAATATAATTTACGGTTTGGGGACTACTTTATTCATAGAATCAGAAGCTTCTACCATTGAAAAGCAAATAGTCCAGCAAAAGATAATGAATGGAAAAAATAAGCATTCATAAAGAAACCAAATATATTGAATCATGCAATACATCAGTTTAGACATAACCAGTTGACTAATTTATTGATTATATATTATAAAAAAGAACATTTATAAAAGATACAAATGGAACTGTAGCTTTTGTTTTGTATTTCATTGACTCATAAAGTGGTTTGGGTTGGAAGGAACCGCAAAGATCATCCAATTCCAACTCCCTGCCATGGGCAGGGACACCTTCCACTAGACTGGGCTGCTCCAAGCCCCGTTCAGCCTGGCCTTGAACACTGCCAGGGATGGGGAAGCCACAGCTTCTCTGGGCAACCTGTGTCAGTGCCTCACCACCCTCACAGGAAAGAATTTATTCCTAATATCTAATTTAAATCTACCCTCTTTTAGTTTAAAGCCAATCTACCTTGTTCTATCCCTATGTGCCTTTGCAAAAAGCTCCTCTTCAGCTTTCTTGTAGCCCCTTTAGGCACTGGAAGCTGCTCTAAGGTCTCCCCGGAGCCTCCTCTTCTCCCGACTTACCAAGCCCAGATCTCTCAGCCTGTCTCCACGGTAGAGGTGCTTCAGCCTTCGGAGCTGATTTTGCTCCAACTCCAAATACAGCAACTACACCAACCCCAGTGACAAGTACAGCAGCTACTCAAACTCCGACCACAACAAACAGCGCAACTACTGCAGCTCCAAGTACACCAGCTGCCCAAACCCTGACAGCAGATACTCAGTCAGCTCAAACAGGTCCACATTTACGTCCTTCTTCTGTTGGAGGTCTCAATTTACTTTTCTAAATAAGTACTAGGTATCAGCTGTCATTCAGTTTGGCAAAGACTTGGTTACATAAATTAGTTTTGCTTACTTCCAGTGACAAAATCTTTGGTCTTGTAAACTCTTAAAAATGAGGTGTTTTTTTTTCAGCTGTCCCAGTACAATCTGAAGAGATACTCAAGTGCTTCATGCTGCTTCTGGGAGAGTGATTGCAAACCAAGATCATAATACTTGACTAAAATCTATATGATTACTCTGCCATGTAGCTTTTAATGAGTGGTCTGGTAGCTGAGAGTCCATTGCCTACACAGATTTCAAACTAGAATTTGGGGTTTTTTTTCAGTATGTGTATAAAAAATGGTCCATGGACTAGGTTAGTTACCTAAATTTACTTCATTTAAAGATAAACAATCTTCTGTAATAAAGTCTCTACCTCTGGAAGCAGTCTTTTAATTGTTTAAGCCTCTATCTTTCTTTTGAGGACTGCTTTTTTAAGTTTTCCTAGGCATCTCTTTTGTCCTATTTTCACTGAAATGCTGCTCAGTCCCTTTGGTCAGGTGTGAGGCAAGTCTTGCTTTTTGTTCAGACTGGGATTTCATTGTACATTTGGAAGTGTGCTACTGAAGGGAAAGTGTTCTTACCAGATCTACACAACTTCCGAGGCTGTTTAGATTACTTATGCCAGTAAGTATGAAACTGAAATTTTCCTCCAAAGATCTAGAGATTGCACCATCCCACACTCAAAGCCAGAATCTGCTCGGGCAGGACTCCTGCAGAGACTTCTGAAGATAATTGGATTTATTAAAATAATGTCAACTGTGAAACATCATGTGTGCATTTTTATGAATATGTGGCTCCAGAATGCATTCCAGCTATGTGCGTCAGTAATTTGATGGCAATAGAAATGGATATAAGCTAGTCTTACTAAATGGTTAGTGTTGACTTGGAAGTGCATTTTGTTTATTGTTTCTGTTTCTCAGTTTACTTCTGTGTCTTCTTGCTAAATGTTGTAAATTTTCACTGCCTATATGAGAATCTTAATGTGTTTTGAAGATTTTAAAGGTGATGTATTAATCACAATTTTCTCAGTCCTTTTGTTGTGAATTTCAAAAGTATCATCATGTCAGAACTGTAGATGTGCCACATTGATCTTTGTGATTAAATCAGCCAAAGTAAACTTGATTTCTAAGGGAAAATGTAATATTCTGAAAGCCCAAATATCTCCTAAATATTTATAGGCTGCAAAAGTTGATCAAGTACCTTTGTTCTCTGATTATTACAGTGAACGATGACACTTAGTTCAGATTCTCATCATATTAACGTGATGTAGTAATATATAAATGTATGTGTATGTGCTTTCAATCATGTGAATATGCAGAGGTAACTCTTTTTTTCTATCTTGGCAAGGCAAGAAGATAAATAGGTGAAAATGTGTATGTGTTTGAGCGATAAAGTTGGTTTAATGATTCTCGGGGAAAAAATTCCTGTGGTACATACAGTAGTGACTTGATTGAACAGGACAGAATCATGCAGTTCAATTAATGTGCAAATATGTGTTCACTGAACTTTCATTCCATTTATCACATGGACGTGGAAATAGGGTCATTTTTTATCTCTGTATTATGCATATGACGTCTTAGTTTGCTGCTTGCATGTTGCTATGGGAAAAATAGCAGTGTGGCACACCATGGGCAAGAAGAATTGGAGATAAATTCCTGCGCTGTCACAAACATCTTTAAGTAGATCTTTGAAGATAAGCCGCTTCGTTCTGCAAGGATTAATAATAAGAAGGCTTTTGCATGCTCTTTCCATTAAAATTATATGCATCTTTTGCCCATGTGCTCTAAAATATCATTGGCAGTGATTGTCATGATTCTGAAGTACATAGTTAGCAAAGAAAGTATAATGACAGGAAAAAAAAACAAAGGAAGTTTTAGTTGAAAATATATTAGTATTCACCATTGGTTATTTAAAATAAGAAGTCGTCACCCATTTCAAAGTAAGTTTTTTTCTGATACTTAAAAAGGTTTTCTTCTGTCATCAGACTTAGTAAGATTTGTTTGGGCAGTGTTCTCTTTCTTTTGATTTACTGTTCTAAATGAGTTTATCAAGGGTACAGTTGGTTATTCAGTTTATACACTGAAAATCTGCACTGGAGATTGCATTATTGTATAGTGAAGAAAGTTTTTTATTTTATTTCTGTAATTGGAATAAAGTCTTTTGAAATTGAAAAAAAAATAATTCATAACAGCAGGGGGAAAAGATGGAATTTCATAGGTACAATGTAATTTGAAAAAAAAGTCCTTTCCTAGGTATCTATAAGAATAAAGAAATGTGGTTAAAATTTTCAGTGTTCTATTTAATTGATAGTCTGAAGTAAAGACCTTTTGGCTGACTGGGGCAGCTGTATAAATTAAAGACTAGCTGAATTCCACCTGGAATTGTCATCTTTGCAGGCAAAGCTTATAACCTTTAAACAAACCACAAGGCAAGTTCTCTGCCATGTAGCTTGGCAGAACCTCATAAGCTTTAATGGAGCTGTGCCTTAATGGAGCTGTGGCAGTTTCTAAGAGCAGTGAATGTGATCTTAATTTAGGAAGAAGGTGTCAGAAGCTTAGGAATATAAAGAAGAGTCTAAATTATCAGTCCCCAGTCCTCACTGTTGGATAGGAAAATGTCCCATTGGCTTGGGGACCACAATGCCTGGTCTAAAAAAGATATTTTTTTCAGCAGTCATTTAGTTCAACAACTGAATGCTTTAATTAGTGTAGTAGAATGAATCCCTGCAATGTAGCCCTCTGCTTTTGGGTTTTTCTTCAGTCAGCTGGTTTTCTACTTTAAAAGTGCCAAGAAAGAGCTTTCAGTCTGAAGTACAGCACATATTGATGTCTCATGGTTAACTTGGGTTGGCACCTGTTAAACTGTTAAATGTGATCAGTTTTCTCATTGACTGTCTGAAAGCTGAGGTTAACACAATACTGATGCCTTCTAGGTGCATGCAGATATGCAAACACAGATATTATCGGTATATTCTTTTTCTTTTGTACTGGTAAAAGATGCATGTCTACTAATACTTGAAGTAAGGCAGTACTCTATGATATGCAAAGAAATAAGCCTGTCCCACCAGTGAAAGAGTAAATCATATTTTACTATTAGCATAATTTTTGTCTAGTATCACTGAAATTAACCACATAAGACATTATTAAAAACTGTATGATATAAAAATGCGGAAAAGACACTATTTCGTGTTAATTAAGCTTTGTACTGCTGTTTAACATTGTGCACGAAAAGGGCAAAACAGATATTCTGTCAAAAGTTTATGAGCAAAATGCAAGTAGTTTGGAGAAAAAAAACCCATACACACACCCCACACCACCCCGAATTTTAAAAGTAGATGTAGTTTTCTATCAGTACAAAACCAGTGATTGCGGAAGTCATAGAGTATTATGGTTTTATGTTTAGGGAAGATAATGTGTTTGTAAAAATAGGTGTGACACAACTTAATTCACAAGTAAAACAGTTACAAGCCAAGCATCTTGTTTTGGGACTCCTTTTCTTCATTAGGAGGCTTTGGAAAGTTGCTGCTGACTATTCACATTGTACATCTTACCGTACTTGCTGCAAAAGTGAATAGCCAGACTTAGGAGATGATGTATTAAAATATTATTAATATTGTTTGCTTTCCCATTCATTTTTGAGTAGTCACTGCCCATGTTTCCTATCCTTCTATTAAAACATAGTGTTTGAGGTGATTTAAAACTGGAGTGGATGTTTGGGGAAATGCTTATATTGCTATAATAGAGAGGATGGGGAAGGAGGGTAAAAGGTAAAAAGTGTTGTTTTTTGGCACCTGCTTTTTGTAAGGCAAGATACTGGGGGGATGAACAGTAGTGTCTGTATTGGTGTACCTGTGGTGCAGTACCTGCGGTGTATCTGCTTCAGGGAGAGTGAGAGAGAGAAACTCCTGCCCAGTCTTACAGAGATGAAGAAAATAGATTAATAGACTTGGGAGAGAGACTGTCATGTTGTGGAGGAAAATGGGGAAGCTGTGCAAACAACAGGTGAAACATGGCACTTTCTCCTCCTCAGTAACACAGCTTTGAAGAAGAGCCAGCAAGGCATAGCCAGAAAATTTCTAAATTTTCTTCTACCCTTTCAATCTTGAGTTTCCTCAGGTGGCATAATTAAAATATTTCTGTTGAGGGTGAAGCAGCTGTGTGTGCTGGGATGCAGAGGAAGATCCGCGTCTTTCACCTCACAAAAAGGCAAATAGCAGAGGGCAGACCAGGGTATGTATTAACTTGTTGAGGCACATAATTTTCCCCAGCAGTTCCATATGTTTGAAGAACTTCAGAGTGGATTCCAAATCATTGAGTAGCTAGTGTTCAATCTTTTCAACTCCATTACTTTTTCTGCAGACTTTATAGTCTTAGACTTCAAATGTAACAAGAGAATTTTTTTTCCTGCTCTAGATTCAGTGAACATTTATGCTGTAACTTCTCTAGAGAGGCAAAGTAGCTCCCAGTTGAACAGCTCTTCAAATAGAGCATGATTTTTGATAAAATGAAATTGAAACCATCATAGTATTTGAGCTCTAGACAATTTATTCTGGCAAATAACAGAAGGGCATCTGCAGATAAACATAAATGATTACATGTTGGTAAAGCCACCAATTGTCAAGAGATGAGAAGAATGTTCTAGGAGGCACTATCTGTGATGTTTAATGAATTGCAATGCATCACTACTAAACCTGCATTACAAAACAGCTTTCTGAATTGACACTAGGAATCTACTTAATTTATAAAGTCACGGTTTAAAGAACTGTACTATATTTATTAGTTTAGTTTGTCTTGCATTAACTTAACCCAAGAAGCCAGCATAATACTGTTTGTGAGTTGGTTTTGATGCCTATTTTTCAGAAGAGAATCACAGTAGCAGATTAAGGCCCAGGCTACTGTTAACAGAAAGCCAAACCAAACAACCAAACTCATTTTTATCCTATCCCTGTTTTAATAAATACTTTATTTATTGCTATATGCACAATGTATTGAATTATGATTTTCTACTGCTCAGTATAGTGTTTTAGGAGGGATGTTACAGAAAAGACGACTTAGAGCAGTAGTGATGAGTATTTTTGAATGTGGCTGTAACTGAGAGAAAGTTAGGTTTATGGCTTTTTACTGAATAATTTAAACACCAAATTAAACAAGTCGGAGAGTAGTCAAATGTGTCTCTTCCGCTAATTATAAGTGCATTATGGTAGAGAGAAGGTAAAAGTTTAGCAGCCATGTGAGCCACTAATTTAGCTGTTTCTCCCACAGGTGATTTGGCACCTAATTCCTTATCACCCATAGCCAGTCTCGCTGAGATACTTTACTATAAATAGTAGGTGGCTTCACGTTAGCTTCTAGATTTCAGGACTGCGTCTAACATCTCTCTGACCTTTTAATCTCTATACTGTACATATAGACTGGCAATTTTCCGGTGTGTTGGTTTTGTTTGTGGTTTCTTATTTTTGGTTTGGTTTTATTTTCTGACCATATAATCCTTCACAAGAAAACACAAAGCTGTCAAAGCAAACAGCGTTTGTAGAAAACGGTGATAGAATGTTGGTATATTTTCCAAGAAAAAAAGTTGTAGAATTGCAGAAAGAGAATCCTGTGACCCCAAGGTTGAAGTTGTTTGCAGTTCTGGGAAACTATCTGTACTTGACATGGGTAAGATGGTCCAAGTTTCCTTTTGTCTTTGCAAATGAGAAGTTTGTATTTTTCTAATTATCTCAGTCATGACGTTTTTGGTTTTTTTTGAAAAAGACAAAGGAGACAGAGCAGTCATTTGAATTTAAGGGGTGGATTCATTTTCAAAGCAGGTGTGGTCATTCTCATGTAGATCTGTATTTGAACTTTTGGAAGGTTTCTCAAGGTGGAAATTACCATGGATAACACAAGAAAACTGCCACATTACAAATATCTTAAGCAATTAATCAATCTCTCTGTGGCCGCAACTAGAGAAGCAAAGCTTTGAACAGTCAGCTGATTTTTACTCACTGCATTTTCTGTTTTCATTTCCTTCAGTAAGGAGTCTTTGGATGTTTCGGTTCCTGCAGAGTGTGGTCTGTGCTGCATTTAAAAATTTAGAATTAAATTCAAAATTAAAAAAAAAAAAAGTTCAACTGAAATTCAGCTTTATAAGTGTCCAGATCCAGGAAATCACAAAATTTTAATAACAGGTTTCACAATATTTCATCTGTATGGGCTCCATGTTCCAATTCTACCCTCCTAAGACCCATATACCAGAGTGTCATCTTACTCACATGCTCTTGAGTAGGATTTATGATATGGAAAATTGAGATGTTTGGTTTATGTCAGCAAACTCTTTGAAAATGAAAAATAATTTTTAAAAAAATCCTTTATTCCTTTTATAAATGTTGTATAGTGAAGACACATGATTTTATTTTGGTTAAAAGTAATTGCAAGCAACCTTAATTAGTTCCTGATCCCATGAGTTTGGAGGAATGCTCTATTTAAAAGGAACCAATATGAAAAATAAATACTTCCATAATGAACGAGAATTTTTTTTTTCCTTTATGCTTTCCTAGTGTTTAAAAATAAAGAACTCTGAAAAAATGAATCAAATTTAAAATGCCCAGAACACAGAAGCCACTAGGAACCTTACTGCCATCATTCCCGTAGCTGATTTTAAACACTGTTTTTTTATGGATAGGTAACCACTTACTTTCTACATGAGTTGCTGTGATAAGAATTTATTACAGGACCTCAGGGAAATGTTGTTACATCTATTAAAAAAAAGTTACCATTAATTTTGTGGAATTAGAACATCAATTTAATTTGGCCTCCTTTAATTGATGTTAGGTGGCTTGGGAACTGATGTCCTCACTTTGTAAATGCACTTAATCACTTCTTGCTACAAAACCTTGAATGCAATTTTTCCAGTCAGAGCTGACAGTTGTAGGGTTAAAGCTCAAAGCTAATAAATTTGCATGGACTAGATCCTGTGCTACCTGGTGTCCTCCATCAAAAATATTCATATTGCAAAGCAAGTCTGAATAATTCTAATTAGATAATCTCACTAAGTGTTCTTTTTCTAAATAGATTTTATTTGCCTGTGTTAGTTAGCTGAGTAATTCAATTTGGTGATGTTTTTCTTCATGGGAAGACATATTCCTCTGCTTGTACAGTTGTCAGCTAGCTTACCGTAGAACATAGTTAAATATACGGTCAGAGTGCCTGGAATTAAGTGGTGCTTTGATTGCTGCTTTTGAAGGCAGAGAGGTTTCAACTTCATGTGGACAAAGAAACTGCCAGGTTAAAAAGTCATGCAGTTCACAAAAGCGAATATCAACACGCTCAGGTTAATGATGGTGCTTTAAATGAATGATATGGAAAAAATTACTTTAAAAATTGGTCTTCTCATTCTCATTTGTAGTATTTCTTCACCATTTCACACTTCGTTTGGAAAATAAAAATAGCTTTCTGAGTGAGGTATTTTAATGACATATTCCTGATGAATAATCATTGCTGCAGTCATAGTTTTCCCTGGAGATCATGGCTCAAATAAGAATGAGATATTACTTGGAAGAAGAAATAAGAATGCCAGAAGTACTTTTACTGTAGAATACCACTTTTCATTGAAGTTATTTCGCCTCTCACTGTTAATCTTGTTTGCAATCCTTCGGCACCTGGTATGAACAGTGGGATGAAAGAGCAAAAAAAGCTTTTTGTTTTGGAAAAACTTCTCCACTAGTCAAAAAATCAAGATTTTATTTTAATTTTTTGTTTTCCGCTAGTGGAGGGATAGTAAAACAAATAAATCCTGGTGACTGCTTTTTAGTCTATTAGTAGGTTACCTGATCTTTTTCTCTATACTACTAGTGAAGAAAGCGCTGGTTACCCATAATGGAGCCCACATAGCAGCATGGAATGCCAGCGATCCTCGTCTGCTTCAGCTCCATTGCTATATCACGAGTGTAAGGCTTTTCTAGTCGGCTGTCTGTGGGAATTAGCCATGCTGTAGAAGAAAAAGGTGACTGCTCAAGTAACTGACTTTCTGTAAGAAAAGCAAAACAAGTTGTTTCAAATCTATAAATGAGAATAAACAGCCTTATTTCCTCAGTGTTCATAACTCCTCAGCTAAATACATTACTAGGCAGTTTTTAATTACAAATGTAAAATAACAAATAGATCAAAGCAGTGTGAAAACTATTTTGGCTCACTGTGTAATTGGGGTGTGTTTTATCTTTACAACATTCAGATTTTGATTTAAATTTTTTACTATATTGACCACTTATCACTTTTCCCAACTTGCTTTTCACACATAACTTTGAATGGTAATCGCTTGTCCAGGGCTGCAGATGAGTTCTTCTGATGAGTGAAGAAATGAAGCAGGTGATGTTTTAAATATTTCCCTCTTAAGAAGCAGAGAATGAGTTTCAATCCATATCCTGTTAATCCAGACCAGGCAGTGTGGTGTTGACAACTGATGCACTGAGGGCAGATATTTAGCTTGCTCTGAAATATTCCAACACTGCAAGTTTTAGAAACTGAGAGGTATAATGTGGGATAATTCTTTTAGACTAAGAAACATATTATGCTATGCATATGATTGAAAACAGCCTATATTTATGGTTCCTTCTTTAATGGAGCTTCTAGTGGAAAGGAGGAGAGACTTTCCCTTGCATATGTTGCATCATCCCAAGCTAGTACCTACCTAGCTTGTCAGCATCCTCCCTTCATATGGAACACAGTCTGCTTTTAAGCAGTTAACTACTAGGCTGGCTTATTTCCAAACAAAATTCAAACAATAAAGTTCATTTTGATCTATTTTACACCATATCTATTTAAAATAATACTTCATGAGGGGTAGATCGTCTGACACAATTGGAGCTGGGAATGACCCAGTTCCTACGTATGACAGTTAAAGTCCGAATTACTCATTCTTTAAGCCTTGGTACATCCATAAACATGTGTTTTGTGTAATTAATTACTTTCTATCTTTATGTTAGGAAGTTGTTGTAGCAACTTCACTGGGCCAGTGAAGGATACTGTTAATTTTAATACAGATGTGTGATTTCTTTCAAGAACAGGGAGTTTTCAATACTGTAAGGTGAAGATCATTGTTCTGTCATTCTCAGCTGAAATAACTGCTTTTCGGTGTGTTATAGGGGACTTATCCTATTGTGTATTGCTTAGATCTCTCAAAAATCAGTTATAAGTACATTCCTGTATTGATCTGATTTAATACAGGAGTGTACAGAAATACTACTGGGATATCATTGCTATAAAATCTGTCCTGGGGCTTTTATTTAATTGGATTTGCAAAGTATGCATTTCTCTGGACTGACATTTCTATTTTTGTTCTAAATATTTATCTTTCAAGTCAGTAGCTTTCACTGACCATTTCACTGATGAAATTGAGGACAGCTTGGGATCCTGTCATTGGCATTTGTATTTAACCTATGACATTCAGAAAGAAATTCATTAGTGAATACACAGTTTCCAGTAGCTCGTTTTACTGTTTTTAGTCATGCAGTAAGGCCACCTCTCCTAAATGCACAGCCAACTGTTTGTTGCATTTTTTTAATGAGCTACAGCGCTTTTGGGGAAACTTCTCATGGGGGCCAGCTTAGGCACAAGGGAAGCAGGTAGTTGCCCAGGGTTGTAAACTAATGAAGGCAGCAAAATCCCAGTTCTAGACAAGGTAGAGCTTCACTGCATTTTCCATCAACAGCTGGGGCTCACTGCCTTAGTTTCTCTCATTCTGCAGTGATGGCAAAGCAACTCTACAGCCATGGCCTGATTGAGAGGTTTGAAGCAGTGTGATGGGCCATTGCACACCCAGCCTTGTTTTCTGCCTTTCCTGAGATCTGTCCTTTAGAGGGCAAGGGGTTGCAGAGATTGTGCAGGGCTTGCTGGCAGATGCTGGGAACAGTCTGCACTTCCCTTGTTGTTTGTCTTTTACAATCTAAGTTGTACAAATGCATGCATTTAATGGGCAATTATGGAGAGAGATACAGGCAACAGGATCATAGTATTTTCCATACAGCTTATTCTGTCTTTCCTGGAAGTAAAAAATTTTTATGAAGTCAGTCTGCCAAAGTTGTAAAATAGAATTTGTCTGTATTTCAGAAAAAAGTCTGAAATGCCTTTTGGTTGATTCCACAAAACCTGATGATTATATTAATGTTCTTAATGCTATGTGTCGTCAGAGTAGGCAAACATGGGTTACTGATGGTGGCAGGTGTAATCTCTAGGCTGAGAATGGGTTTGCAGCTATCTCCTGTTCTTGGCTAGAAGGTGCAAGAATTCTTAATCATGCTATCACCTGATTAATGTTGCAACCCATTTGTCAACCCATTTGTCCTATTACCATGGGAACCCATTTCCCCAGTAAAGGGGAAACAGAAAGAGCAAAAGCCGCTGGAGTTTTCCTCCATACCAGTGAGTTATATTCTCAGGTATTAGCTGAGTGGCAGAGCTGTTAAGAGCTCCTGCTATCCCACCATATTCCCAACAGGCAGGCACCTCCTTCTTTCTGGGACTGGGTGTTGTTCCCCAGCTGATCTTTGGGTCTACCTTGAGTGAAGGTCCAGCCAGGCTCTGGTCTGAGGTGGAGAATGCAATGTTGTTAATTGTTTTCCTTTAAATGACACCCTTATCTGTCTGCGATGTGCTATGAGGCTCATCAGACCAAAATTCAGGACTTGGACCAGGCCCTAACATAACTTGCAAAGCTAGCTACGTTTTTAGCTTTGAGAAATCTGGAGCTCTAGAATTAAATTCCCAATTCTTACATCATGGTGGCTATCCCTGTGGAGTCCCTGAAGCATGAGTTTCCTGGAGCCGTTTTGTTAGGTCTCTGAAGTAGAGGGGAAGACAGCTGGGTTCTCTGCTTTAATTAGACTAAGGATGCAGCTCATGAAAGATTGGAAAAGAGAGCAGAAATTATCCAACTTCCAAGTGGAAATGCTGCATGAATAATGTTGGGAGGGAATCAGCAGCTCCAAAAAGTTAAATAAGCCAAACAGTTGTCAGTTGTTTTCTCCCATCTTTGCAAATTTCCCTGGTAACAGTTGGGTGAGTCGGTGGTTCAGAACATGGTTCCATTTATTTGGTTGAAAAGTGATAAGAGTCATAAATATTTCACAGGAATCTGTGGCAAGTTTCTTGTACTGTGACTCATAAGGATTTGGGTTATTATTATGAAAACATTTGTAAAGTTATTGTTTTCTTTTTATAAAGAAATGTTCACTTGCAAATCCATGCTGGGACTGTTTTGTTCATTGCTTATCTGTTTTTCTTCAGGGTTTAAAGTGTTAGTCACCATATCAGGGCACTGAACTAGTGCCTGGGGGTATGGGTGACAGCATGTAAAATGAGTGCCAATATTCAGACCGTGTATAGACTGAAAATACTAGCATCAGGCAGCTATGGGGAGAAATAGCAATTGCTATTGCATTCACACAGACACGCTCACAATGTAAATTAAAGCTAGCAGGTTTTAATACGTATTTCATTCACCAGGTAATACAACTTCTGGGTGATTTGGGGGGATAAACATATATAAATAAATAGAGGAAGAAATGAACAAAATAATAACCCCAGTGTTTCTTTCAGCAAATGAACAAGCAAATTTGCAATCTTTTGAGAAAGTTCTAGAATTGAATTATACTGTGTATATTATGGTATACCAACATAACAGGTGCAAACTAAAGAACCTAGCGTGCTACATTCTTTATACATGATATCTACATGTTATTTATAAGTGTAACTCTTGGAGGAGTAGGTAAATAAATTCACTCTGCTGAGCTTTAGGGCTGCAGCGTATAGATATGTCAGACCTTGACACTTAAGCCACTAAGTGTTTGTTCAGGCCTCAAAAGGAACAGTGTCTTCATTATGGGTATTTACGTTACTGAGCAGTGACTTCATCAGGAATTGCTAAAGGAAGTAAAAAGACTCTACAGACAGAACAAGTTACCAGTTAACACAATTGCTTTCTCAGTGGAAGCAATTGACGACTGGATTAACAAGTATTTTCCTGCTTCATAATGCTGTATGGAGAAGGAACTGGTTGTCTCTTTCCCCTGTGGCCCTGAACTCAGTCTGATAACAGGCAATATTTAGACAGTTGTGTTTGATATGTTTTGTACTACACCTTGATAAATGTAGAAATGGCATGGCAAGAAACTGTCCAATGCCAAGCAGGCAGCCATGGGAGGAAGAGACTAATTAAAGTGTGCAACCAAAGTATTTTCTTTTAAACATTTTCTAGTCATATTGTCTCTTACTAATGAACAAATTATGTGAACAAAATTTGAATAGTTCATACGCAAGGATCAGTGTTTTATTCAGTGAATGTTTCAATGATCTACTTTGAATTAAATTTAAAATTTACAACATAATTTTTGCTTCAGTGTTGTACATTTTAAAGTTATTATTAACTAACATAAAATGTCCAGTGAAACCTTTTGTGAATAATTAAAATGGAGCCTGACTGATACTTCAGGTTATGCATTAATAATTTACTTATTTCACAAAGCTGTATTAGTAGTTGATTATTAATTTTCTGATAACACAAGATTTCTTTTTAGGAACATCTCTACCATCTCGTGTGAGGCAGAAATAATTTAATATTTGTTTGCTCCTTTGGGGACATAGATCTGTCTATGCACACTGTCCTTTTTCCTTCTCTACATTCTTTCATGTTTGTTTCATGCGTAGAGAGAGACCACTATTTCAAATAGTTACGTTAGTGTTACTTAAATCACTCCTGAATATTTAATACTTGCCAAAAAATTTTGGAATAGTGTGTATGGAGCGGTGTTAGTGTCATTTAACAAGTTGCAGGCAAAGGAATAGAACGTGAGTTCTGAACTATGGGTTTAGAGCTCAAGATTGATATGAAATACCTGCAATGCAGGTTCTTGTGTTTAGCCTGCATATTATTGTAAGTCATACCATGGATTGACTTCTGTTGCTATAGAAATATTAGAAATGCTATTTTAACATAGAAGACTTAATTGTCTTACTACTGTCATGGAAACAAACAGCTTTTTCTTTCATCTGTGATGGTGCCTAATTGGATGGGTGAAGTTGAAAAATGTCACAGTAAAGCCAGCAGAGAAACAATGAAGAACCGTCACCAAACATCTTGCATGTATAATAGTGTTGAAACACCCCAAGCCAGGTTTATTTTTGATCTAATGTAACTAGAGCTTGAGGCATTTGATAAGAAAGGAAAGCGAAAGCTAAGCTTTGTATAATACAATACACAGCATATATTTAGTAGACAATCCTGACTTCACAATCACTGAACAAAACACGACAAGAGTTATACAAATCAAGTTATTTTAAAACTTGGAAAATCACCTTGATGTTATTGCCCCTTGATGTGTCTAGCCCAACCACACAAACTGTAGCTGCTTTATCTGAGAGCCTCTGCTCCCTGTAAAGAAAAGAGGTCTTTACAGAGCATTAGTTTACCCAGGAATTGAATTCCTGAACAGTCTTGCTCTTTTACTGAGTGTGAGCTCCAATTCTAAGTGGTTTTTGTTAGCTGACATAAGAAAGTTTGGTTTCAGTTGTGCTCAGTACCAGTTGTGATGCTCAATTGTGTGGCATGTTTTTATTGTGAATGATTTAGCATGCCACACAAGTAGCCTGGATTTTTCATTTTTTTAATAGTTTCACTACTAAAAAACTGTAAAATTTGCCTGGATATTTTAGAGGTTGGATAATTTGCTCATCAAAAGAAACAGACCAAGTTAGCTGTGCAAAACAAGTATTTTAATAGTAATGATTAATAATGGATACACTTAATCTAACTTCCATTTGGATTTGGCTTGTGTTCTAGAATATGACTGACAATTTTATATATATATGTGAACTGGTGTCCTTTAGTGATGATTACAGCCACTGGATAGGAAAGTGTTCTTAAACAATAAATGTTTCTGATTGTCTCTGCATTTGACCTAGACAATTTGGAAACTAGCAAGCAGGCAGATCTTCCTGATTTAGAATTCATCTGGTGCAGGGCCACTGACTGATGCTCTGAAACATTCCTTTTTTCCCAACCCGTGGGCAAAACTGTGATACTACTGTTTACTGAGTATTTACATGAGGGTGCCCCTTTGTTTCAGTGTAAAGAGATCCTTTCGGCTTTGCTTACTTTTCTAAACCCAGAACCAACAGAGAAGCATCCTGTGAGCAGGAAGGTGCTGCCTGTATAGCTCTGACCATCATCACTGTGCTCAGTAAAAACAGCAAGGCTCCAGACTGCACTTCGTTGCTGCTTCATATGCCAGGCGACTGCTTGCTAGGGCGAAGTAACAAGTGTGGTTTAGTGCGTTGCTTATATAGCAATGAATTATGTACTTGTTCTCCCTCACAGAATTATATACTTGTTCTCCTTCACAAAATTATGCACTTCTGAATTCATTGCACTAATTCAGCTCTCCAAAGCATCCACAAATCTGTGATCCTTACGAGGACACAGGTATGCAAGCCCCCATGCTGTGTTCTATGGTCGGATTGATCATAGCTCTCAATTCTAACCTAGCAACACTTTGAGCTATACAGACCTACTTTTTCAACTTCTTGTCGCTTAATTATTCTGCAAGTTATTTTTATAGAAAACATCACATCAGAAAGAATCTATGGGATAACTTGTTCTAGCCGTACCTAATCTCAGATCTGTCTTTGATGTGCAGATTCTGTCAGATGCTCACACAAGGTCATTCCTGTTTGCCTCTTCTCAGTTGCTCAGTTCAGTCAGGAATCTGTGCCGAAGTCTTCTGTTTTGAACTCCTTTACACAGCAAAGGACAAGTCCACTCTGAAAATAGATGAACTGTCCTTTTTTAATGCTAATGAAATATCTTAAGGAAATTCACATTTTTAAGTGTTTCGAGATCAGCTGGAAATTACTTTCTCTATTCTGCTGTGAAGTTTAAAATACAGACTTAGCAAAAAGATAAGTATTAATATATTTTCAGGTGCAGCAAATGACTAGGTTTTTTCTTCTGCAATAGAAAGAAAATTTATTTTATAACAGGATGAAAGGATAAGTAGATATTTTAAAGAAGAGGTCATTTGGACAAACTGACAAAATGCATAAAATTGACTGCCCATTTAGTCACTTGACATCTAGATTTGGGTATCGTATTCTGACAGAGATCTGATACTTTAAGAATACAGCTTGTTCAGTTAGTCTTTAGTTCAACAGCCATCACAGCTGGAACTGGTTGGTTTTTATCAGTGAATCCCACACAGGAGAAAAACACATTTTGTGTTTCACAATAATGGTTATAGAATTTGGGAATAACTTGAGTTCTGTAATGAATGGATTTCCTTGCCTGTTGTAATAAGGTCAGTTATATAAGGACGTGGCAGAATAATACCTGATTCTATTTGTTTGGTTATTTAAATGGCAGTCTGCACCTGCAGAAACAATTGTGTAGATTTTTTTTTCAGACTTTTTTTTCTTTTGAGAAACTGATTTTATATTGGAGAAATATGTGATACTTGAGCATTTTTTTTTCACCAATTGTGAGCATTTTCCATTCTCCTTAGGAAAACTCATCATGGGGCCAATCACATATTACAAATGGCCTTGAAAAATAAATAAACAATGTATCCTTTTGTTGTTAACAGAGTACATGCATCTTACCCATCTGTTCTCCTCCTGTGTTCCTTCTATGTTATTATCCTACAAAGTCAATTCTTCCAGAGAATCTATTTGATTTTTTTTTTCCCTCTTGTAAGAAGCTTACAGGACAAAAAGCAATAGAAATTCACCTCAGTATTGTTCTTGAGAAGCTATTTTCTCTTACTACCTTGAACAAGCTCCTTGTATGAAAAATTAAATACAAAGAAAACATAAACCTGTGTGCCTTTTATCTCTCATTTAGCAAAGTAAAATTCTGAAGTATGCCTTGGAGTATTTAAAACAACTAGTGATACAGTAATTGCAGACTCTAGAAGATGTCACTGCCTTGTCTGGTGCTCCAGGTGAATCAATGCAGGAGTAAGAAAGATGAGTTTTCCCAACTTTGTGTTGCCAGAAGTGAGGAATTGTAGAGGTACGGGACTTCGAGAGTCACTGGTGACACTGCACATACACTTGGTCATGAGCAGTATTGCTGGCCTGTCTGGTTGCCCTTGCCTTTTAGGAGAGGTTAAAATGGTAATGACAATTTAAAAGAGACACTAAAGAGAAACTAGCAAGTTTTCTGTAAAGGCCCAAACACTGGATAATAAGTCCCATTAATCACAAGTAATATTTCATACTTATGGCTGTTCCTTGGTTAGGTGTTTGTACCACATCATCTCAAGCTACTAATACTGTCACTTTGGTTAATGACAATCTCCAAGGTTAATGGCTTGACTCAGTGATGCCTTTTGATCCTCTTGAAATAGTCTGCTATTCTCCTTTCACTGTTTATGTGCAGCATTGCATAAGGTCATATATTTCTTGAAAGAGCAGACACTTGATGTAAATATCATTACAGCTGGAATAAAAAAGTGTGATTGACTATTATATCTCTAAGCTAGAAATGAAAATCAGGTAGTGTTGTTGCTAGTTAGACCTGAAAAATGCTGTAGCTTTTGCTTAATTTTATAAGTTTATGATCATCAGAAATGTTCTAACAAAACGTTAGTGACTTTCACAGATTGAGATGACTATCTGGAATAGATAGTGATAAATATTTAAAAGGTTTCCATTACTTGTTATTTTGAGGAGAAAGCTGTTATTGACAATCTACACAAGAAGCATTTTTATAATGAAACATAGTTGGAAAATGTAATGTTAAAAAGACCTCTGCTGGCTGTGATCCCAAATTCTACCAGTAATATGACCTCTGTAAGTCTGCCAGTATCTCAGTCTACAGTCACAGGGAATCAGAATAGTATGTAATAAAGCTGCTGCGTGTGAAAGAATCCCCCCAAAAGGGAAACAAAGCAGTCAGTATTCACTCTAAGTACTGATACAGCAGAAATAATCTAGGCTCTGTTGATCCTCATTTTGTGTTGTCATTCACAAGGTATAAAACCAAGTAATTGATTTTGTTTCCTCTAATAAACAAAACCCTCTCAGTTTTATGGAATGCTACTTTTTTGTTTCTAAAGGGGTTTCTTGTCTGAAAAATTCATTAATATTTAGTGTGCAATTGCATCCAGCTTTAGAATTAATGCCTTGTATTCACATCACTGAGCAACTATTCTGCGTCATGTGTAGTGGAAAGTTGATTTGGGCAATTTTCCCTATGGATTTGTGCGTATGTCACCTTTGGGTAAAAGATGAGCTAATAGAATTGAAATGAATGTAATTGGCAGAAGGTCAACCAGGGAGCCATATATGTCTAGAGTTTCCAAAAAAGGCAGAGTTGTTTCATGTTGGCATATTACTTGATTAGTATGCAGGTAAGGTGATTGTGCCTCAACAGAATAATTGGATCATTCCAATATCTGCAAGCCCTGGTGTATCTACAAAGCCTGAACAGTGATTAGATCCTGCCTGTTCATCGCGGCAAGCCTTGAAATTCTTCCCACTGTGAAAAACTAATTTTCTGTGGGAATTTATTAAATAAGAAATCTGCATGCCACTTTACCTTGTAAGCATTACCAGCAGAATACAAAGATTTCTTTTGACTTTGATGTATGCACTTCACTGATGCTTTTATATCATTTTGTTATTTTTCTGCATTCAGCACAAATTCCAGTGTTTCTTTGTTACATAGATTTCCGCAAAAGAGTTGCATCTCCATTTGATGATAAAGCAGCAGTTCATTTACAGAGAAGGGAAGGGGGGAAGGGTGTGCGGTGGAAAAAGAGATGCAATTAAAACATGACAATACATTTCAGCTGTTATGTGAAGAAAAAAGCCAGAACAAATGTTCACAAGTTGTTGCTTTTCAGTCTTCATACTTCTGTGCAGTAATTGTTTATTGCTGCACCAGTAAACAAATTTTATCATGTAGTCTGATTTTCTTGTTTTAAAAGCAGAGAATGCTAATCTGTGTTAATCAGGAAAAACCAGATTTCTGTGCTGCATGGCAGACTTAAAATAAAGGAAAGAAAAGAAGGAATTTAAGCTTCCTGGCAGGTTTGCAGTCTATATTTCATCCATATACAGAAGTGCTCTGAAGGGCAAAGTAACAAGGTCCTTTTTATACTTACAAAATGAACTCATGCTGTATCTTGAATGCCTTGCAGACAGTGTCTCAGTGAAAATACTTTTTCAGTAAGAGGATGCAGGGTGCAATTCATCTTCTGATCCTACCTAATGGCAGCCAGCTTGGTTGTAGTGGAATAAAATAGTCTAAACATCTGCCCTTCTTAGAGCTGTGTTTTTGCGTTTTTAAGTATTTAATGGCTGTAGTGCAGCTACTCCTGGAAGCCAATCTAGAGTTATAAACACAGTATCACTTAAGCTACGGTGTAGCAGAGCCACAGTAGAAGATAATTACCTAAAAAGAGTAAATCCTCTTGGGTTAAGGAAAAGAGTTGTATGCAGAGCTAAATGAATAATTCATGGAAAATAATTTTTTTTCAGCTTGCAGAATGGCTTGAGATTCTCTCAACTGTGTATTAATTATTCAAATGTTTCTGAGAAATGTTTTTCTTAAACTTTATTGTAAATACTGGAAATTTGAGCTGATTCTTGCAATGAATGATTTAGAAGACTCTATGGACTTCCCAGACCTTAATTGGTTTGGTACACAAGCACCTACATGAATGTATTTGGTGTAGATTTAAAACTTGTTTCCAACAAAATCTCTGCCTAATGAAACTTAAAAACTTGCTCTTTACAAACTATGTTTCTGTATTAAAGCACAACTTTAATTTTTTATGAAAGTGAGCATCCAGCATAGCATAACATAGCTGAAAGTAATTCATTTGGAAACTCAAGTGAATCTGTAAATACTTTTTCGTGCATAATTTACACATCACCGCTTGTGTGATGCTAATCACTACTTATTAGTGTTGAATTTATATTACTCAATAGGGGAATATTTTTTGTTCCTTCTCTTATATACGTTGTAATTATCCCTCCATTGCTATATGTGAGTATCCAAGTGGTTTAAGAATGGTACATTAAATACCCATATATTGGTGTAATGTGACACAGTCTTGCCATAAAAGAAAAAAATCCCAAACTGTTACATAAAGTCATAGTGCTGGATTTTCCTCATTTACGCAAAATGGAGGAAAAAAGGTGATAGAATCTGTGTGAAATTCAAAAGGCTGGTGTATTATTAGTATTTCTGCTGGCTGCTCTGAGGCCCTTTGAAGGAAATGGTTGTCAGATCACTGTCTAAAGTAGTGCCACAGCATGAACTCACAGACCTGAGTACTGGTAATGGACAGTCTACCTTCTTGAAATATGTTTCTTGACACATACATGATGATTTAAGTAAGAGAGAAATGTATTGTTAATATCCTTGCCGAGTCCCATATTCAGGTAAATATCTTTTCCTTACTTTGCCATAGTTCTTCCCCTAATTTCAGATACAATTAATCAGCAATTTCTTGTAAAAGCTGTCGTATGCTGAATCTTCAAGTGTGTAATGTCTGTTGTGTTGTGTTGTGTTCCACAAAGGGCTTCATTTCAGTGATGGTTACCATAACATAGCTGGAGAGGGACAGGGGCTGTCTTCAGTGTTGTAGAAATGTAAGGTGATGTTGCTGCCTCGTTTCTCCTGCTCTGTTACTAGTTCTGTATCCAGTGCCCTATTTTTACATTCTAGTCTGTGACTCCTAGTTATAAATCTCTGATGTGGATTTTTTTCAAATGCTTCTTGAAAAACTAAATGCACTACAACCACAGAATTTCTCTTATCTGTCACAGCAGTAACATCTTCAAAGAACTCTAGGAGCTAAGCATAACCTCCCCTGCCTAAACCTGTACTGGCTACCCGTAGTCATACTGCGTTCTCTCGAACGCTCTTCAACCTTGTGCTTTATTTTTCTCTTTCAATTGACTTTAATTAAACTTAGGACATCTATGTGGAGTTCACATGAAGATTAGGCATGGGTGAACAATATTATCAGTGAGCTTCTATGTGAGGAGCAACAAAAAAGAAAAAAAAGACTCTTCAACCTAGAAAAAAAAGGTGACTGAGAGAGCTTGTGACAAAGATCTATAAAACATGAGGGAAACTGAGAGGATTAGTAGGAAATGATAGCTCATTGCCTCTTCCTCTGCAAGAATTAGGATGCACCAAATGAAACTAGCATGCAGCAGATTCAAAACAAAAGGAGCTGGTTATTAACAGAACCTCTAATTAAGCCATGGAATTTCTTACTGACAGGTTTTATGGTTGATAAATTTTACATGGGTTCAAAACAAGACTGAATGAATTCATACAAGAGAAATCTGTCAAGGTCAGTTAAATGTCAATGCACTGAAATGTGAAGAAATCCTCAGGCTACAAGTAACAAGGAATTATCACTCAGTGCTAGTCCTGTTCTTGCACTCTTTCTTTGGCATCTTCTGCTAGCCATGTGATAGGGAGCGATGCAGACATCTAACGTGGCCTCATCTAGCCTTTGTTCTACATTTCTCTGAGCCTCCTGTATTTCTAATTGAAAGCTTCCTGATCATCTAAATCGTCAAGAATTTTCATCTGCATATAGATTGACATAGGTTTTAGACTCTAATTCTCAAAGGAATAGATGTTTCAAGGGGCTAAAGTGTCAGCTAAAATTCAGTTAGGTGTAGTGCTGAACATGTTTTGCATAGTTTGCAGAAATTTAGCATTCAGACACCTTGTGCATTGATTGCAGATAGTTTGATGTTATACAAGAAAATGCAAATGACTCCGTTTTGTCTCTGTCTTGCGTTTAGATTTTGGGATTGGTTGGGTTTTCTTGGTCTTAATTAAAGGTTTATTTTTCAGAGCTGTGGAGTTTTCTTTTTCCTGATGAATGATTTCCCCTCATCTTCCTCCCAAGGGGAGAGAATTATCTAGATCGCAGTTGAAGGAAATATTAATTAAACTCACTGATAGAATAAAGTCTACAAAGACAGTGTTTTGAGTTTCTTGTCAATGAATCTCCTTATATAAGGAGCTTTAAAATGTCCTTAAATTTCATCACCAAAGGTAGCATTACAAAGCCGTGTATGTTTACAGTGTCAGGGTGTGCCTGCCAGGATATCAGAATCTGAAAATAATCACTTCCTATTTGCTTGCTTGGACTTCCAAGTCAGTGCAGTGATTTAACTGTGTTCTTTTTCTGGTGACATACAACAAGGTGTTATGATTGGTTTTATCTTTTTTGTTTAAAAAAAAAAAGATATTATCAGAAAAAATATAAAGGTAGGGGAGTTGGCATCACCCTGCCAGAGCTGGCCTGGCAATAGGGTTAACATTCTCATGGAGTCAGGAGAGAGAGAGAGAGAACAAAAGAGATTCTTCTGTGTAGTTATCTCAAAAGAAAATAGTAGAAATATTTAAATAAACAATAGAGTTTGGGCTCTGAAAATAACTTTGATTAAAACTGGCCATCCCCTAGCTATGGAAAAGCTGCACGTTTCAGTTTTTTTAAGTATTTTATAAAAGCAGTTTATTTCAATGAAGAATTTGTCAAGTGAAGTACATGCCTGGGCAGTTTAGTGTAGCACAGTCTAGAACTGCAGCTGTACTGGTAGTTTGGCATTTCCAATTCTCTGTAGCTACTGAATTCCTGAGCTGTTAAGTTGGCTTTAAGTCCTAATGCACTAAAATGGGAAATAAAAGTAATCATCATTAGAGATAATTAATAATGTGATAATAGAGTAGCAATACCATTTTTCTTAGCTAGAATTTTTCCTTTCTTGAGTTCTGTTCCAGAAGGATATGTATGTAGTTGAGTTAGTCACAAATATTAATGAGAAATGAACTTTTAAGTCTCATGCCCAATAACTGACACTGAGAAAGGAAAAGAATAACTGTAGCTGTGCCCTACTGGATTGATCTGGTGGCAGCTTAATGTAGGAGAACATTTTTCTTGAGATCAGTGGACACTGTATAGTCTGAGACAGCTTCTGATTAATCACAGATACTGATCACTGTGGTCAGATACTAAGCAGTGAGGAAACCAGTTTTGTTCACTCCATGAGGGAAATGTCTAGAACTAAATTTTTGTGTAACAAATGCATTCATGGAAATCAGAATTTGCTCACTGACAAACCACAAGTATGAAATGCAGCTATCTTTATAGGGCAAGTTTTTCATTGCAAATTATTCAGTTAGCTCAGCTCTAGCAATTTACTAATATTAGTGAAAGAAACTTTAAACAGAACAAATGTTCATACTAATCACATTAGACTCTTTTTGGATAGTTTATATCAAGTAATGTCAAAGCAATTCTTCAATCTCATCTCATAAAATGTAGATTGTAACATATGTCACAGTGTAAGGATAATTTCTGGACACAAAAATGTAGCCTGAAATACACTGAGGGAACTCATGAGTTTTTGGTTGAAATTTGGCACGATCTGGTAGGGAGACGTGGTTGGGATGGGTAAAGAACAAGAACTGGCCTGGTAATCCACCTCGGTTACTGTGGTACAGGAGACAAAACACCTGCTATGGAAGGAAATCAGACACTCCGAGGGGATTGAGCTGAGGGCTGAGAAATTAGGAGCTGCTCGATGGCTTTGGTTGGAGACTAGAACGTATGTACCAATGAGAAGATGAAAGAAGACAGTAGGAAAATAAAAGTGGATGTGTGTATGTTCCTATACACCTATATATTTCAGGTATGTCACAATGAAAACGCTTAGAGCTCTGGCTGTCTGTCTTTAAAAACATGAGTGCTGTTTCCCAATAGAGAAGAGGGCTTTTAAAATATTTTTGAGTGATTTTTGCTCTTTTGATAGTAGAATAAAGTGCCCGATAACTTGTTCTTTTGAGCATTCAAGGTCTGCAGAATGATTTTGAAGATTTGGTCCAATCATTTTTTTAATTAAGCACTTTAAAAGTTCAGAGAGACTGAATAGCAAGATTGGAAGTGTAGAAGTTTTAAAATGAACTGACAATTATTCATGGGTCATCCCTTCTCAGATTTCATTTAATCAAAGACTCAATAAAAGCACCCATTGTAAGGTGCTTCATTTTTTATAATTTCTGTAACTTTTTTATCTCATTTTTGAAATTGTAAGAGTCATTAAGAGACTAATTTTGGCAGGCACATTTTATTCTGTCTGTGGTAGCCGTGCATTAAGACTCACTGAGTAAAGTAGTTAAATAGCTTTAAGTATATACCTCTGGCTATGTAGCATTGAAAGTACACGTGTGCAAAACTGAAGTGCTTTGGTAAATTGGGTCTGCAATGTAATATTGTTAAGAAAATAACAATGCTATCATTAAATAAACTGAATACTTTAGGATATTGTACTCTGATACATTTTGTTATGTAGATTACCTTAAATGAGAATTTAACTGTTTACTGCTCAAACATGGGGTCCACTTCTTACTGCTTTGAAGTGTAAGAAGAAAGCATACTTTACATTCCTTTCACAAAAATGAGCTCTATTTTTCTGTCTCCCTTCCATATTGGATGAGAGACTGTAGCAGGAAACATTACCTGGCTGAATAAAGTAGAAACTACAGATTTATATTTCTGTATCCACTGTAAAACTGTGGCTTTTAGCACACCTTTGAGTTTCAAAGGTTTGTGAGTGATGAAGAAATGCGGGTTATGAACATTGACTGGGCTGTAAGTGCTTGAGCTTGCAATTCAGCAATTTATTGAGAAAATTCCTTGCATTAATAAGGCGTGAACAGGATTCAAGCTGCTCTTTAGCATCATAATCCTCCACACTATTTCATGAAAACTAGTTTGTTATCTTTATTTGGTATCTGTAACAAGTACATTCATTTCAGTTCTATAACATGATAAATCTGTTTTTCCAATTTATCAAGAATTACTGACTGATAGGCAAAAAATACTCATTTAGATAATTATGTATTGTCTGGCAGTTCTGTTATCTTCCCCCTGTCAGATAATATTGTGTATTATCCTGATACCACTTTATGCACCAAACTGTGGAATGGAGTCTTAAATAGAACAGAGTTTATACTGATTAAGTATCTGATGAAGAATGACAAGAAGGACACCTCAGTTCTGCAGAGAGCTCAGTTAGTCGGTAGAAGAACTTAAAGCATCATGAAAGTGCCTTGGAAAGAGCTAAAAACAGAAACCACAGTCGCAAATGTGATTAAATTGTGTTTCTGCTAAAGAAGTGGCTCAAAATCCACTTGAGAATTCTGCATGATTACTAAATGCTATACAGAATAGAGAGTCACTGGTCTAACTTTTGGGAGATATAAGTTGAAATCACAGCTATTCAGCATTAAGTCTTGCCAAGTACTATGTAATCAAATTAAAACAAACAATTGCTACAGCTATGACAAGTAAAACAATGCAGCAAATGCCACCAGTGGGTAACTGACTTTATTAGACTTATTATAAAAACAAACAGTAAAGTTTGAAAACTCCCTTTGCCTGTAGAAACCCAGCTCTAACTGACTTTCACTGGGACTTGGAATTTAAAAAAAGAAAATCATTCAAACCAAAATTGCAGGTTTCTTATAACAACAGCTTCAAAGTAATTCTGAACTATATGTCAGCCAAGGCTCAAGTTATACATACAAAGAAGAAAATACTTGCTATATCTGAATAGAATTGTCTGTAGCATACGTTAAGAGAATGCAAAGAGTAAGATAAAGCAATTCATCTTTCTAGGGAAGAAACTGCCTTTTCCAATTGCTCAGCTCCTTCCTGTTTCTTTGAGAGTGATGGAAATCTGCCCTCTTTCTGTTAAAGCCTCATGGAAGCTATTAAGTATTCAAGATGGGTTGTTTGGGTTCTCTTTAACCTGGTTAGTAGTTTGTAGACTGGAAGTTGAATAAAGCTGAATTATTTTTGCTCTTTGGACTATGTTGCCACCTTCTTAATATGCCAAGTTCAATGTATATTAAGGGTGTAAAAAGAATGTTTGGAGGTTTGGAGATAGGAGCTCAGTGCTTATGAGCTGTTGTGTTCACGGGTGACTCTGCCCTCCTTCCCACACCCCTGCTGCTCTCCCGCTGGTAGCTATGAATGTGCTGCATAAATAAGCACAACTATATCTTGCCACAGTGATTCCACATAGATGCTAAGAGTACAGAAGTTTCTGCATCAGCAGCCTGGGATCATAATAGACTGCGAGGTAAATTGAAAGCTGTTCGCTTCACTTTAAACTGCTGTGTTTGGGTCCTGATGTTCTTCACAAACAATTAAATTCAAAACCATCTCTGGGAAATTTCACTCTCTTCCAGAAATGAGTTAATAAGAATTTTCATTTTCTTGTTGCAAGTCTTAGGCAGAGCTGGAAGCCATGAGAACAAAATTGCACTTTGTCGTGTGTAACTTAATGCGGACTACCTCTCCAGCCTGCTGTGGTCTCTGGAACATGTCAGGGAGGCCATTTCCTCATCCTATTCCTCTTCTTATCCAGTGTCTGAACTTCAGGTGGACTCCCCAATTCTGGTAGGATTTACTCCATATATGATGAGATCATTACTGTTATTTTCACTTATGTAATAGTATTGGAAAATTATGTAGGTGACTGCTAATATGCTTACTGCCTGTCCCTGCTGAGCCCTTTTCTTAATGCTTATGCTATACAGGGTTTCAAAATATTGCATCTTTTTCACCTGGGGCATTATTCTGTACTTAACATAGTGCAGAGATTCTTCTCTTACTCCAAAATCTGGGACAGTGGTTTCTGTAAGATAACAGACCACCAGGCTTTGAGGCCTCAGTGATTTGATTGAGCATATGACAAATATTTTTTTCTTCTGAACACTTCAGAAATGCTTTTTATCTGAAAGCCAGTCTGCTGGTTGATTTTGTGTTATGGTGCAAAGCAACAGCTAATCAGACATTCCTTTTACTCCTACAGAGATGGCATTTGGATAATTTACTCTGATCCTTTTCTTAACGTTTAATAAATTCTTGACTGTTACACTTTAATTCATTAACTTCAGTTTTGAAAGGATCGACTCAGCTTTTTTAGATGTGTACATGAACATGAAAGAATAGAGCCAAAATGCTTGATTCTTTTAAGTCACAATCCCAGATGCTTCCAAACTAGTTTGAGGATCATTATCCAGCTGTAGTAGTTTAAGCACCTTATTGCCAGGGTTCTTTCTAAGAGTGCAATTAGAAACTCTGAGCTGTTAGTCTGAGCTGTTAGTCTAAGCTGTTCTCTGCTTCTGTCTACTTGGTTGAGAGCCTTTCACATGTTCTTTCAATTTTGAGAATCTCCTTGGTTGGGCTAATAACGTTCAAATGCCCTTTAAAGAGAAAGGCAATAACCTTGTTCCTTTCTTGCACTTTTTTTCAGGGGTTTAAAAAACTTTCTGGGGCTAAGAAAGGGCTTGAGAATAAATATACAATATGAACAATATGTTCAGGAAATTTTCTGATGATCTTAAGCTCCTTTCCAAGCCTAACTATTCTATGATTCTATGATAAAAATTGCAGTGTTTTGGATGTGCTGGAAAGTGCCAGACAGATCTCGGGAAGTGGGTTCTGGTACCAACAGTTACAATGTAGAAATGTCTTGGTTTTACTTCAGTAGGCAAATTCTGTAGTATTCCCTAGGAATAACTCTTTAAAATATTGGGCTTATCAGCTTCTCACCGCTCTTGTGTTGTAATTTTGTAATGTTTGATTGCATTAGTAAAATGTACAGAGTACACCAGCAGCTGATTCACAGACAGAACTCTCTCTTGGCAGCAAGCAGAAAAACTGTATCAGAACAGACAACTGGCTGAATAAAGTAGAAACTACAGATTTATATTTCTGTATCCACTGTAAAACTGTGGCTTTTAGCACACCTTTGAGTTTCAAAGCTTTGTGAGTGATGAAGAAATCTATTTCTAGACTTAACACTACAGGGCCAGGCAAACAGATCATTTTTACAGTCCTTGGTACTACAGTTATGAAAAATAAGTTTAAAATACTTGGGAATTAATAGCAATACTGTGTGAGGAAATTATCTTGTTTGATGGAACCTGTGGTGGCTTGTCATTATGATAAGATCCTGTAGTAAGGTAAACACTATAAGGTGCTTTAATGTCTACATCTATGCAATAGATATTTGAGCATCATGCATATATATATTTTATTGACCTATTCTTCCAGCTCATTAAACATGGCTGCAGGTACTATCAGGAGAGAGTGCAGTGAAAGTCATTTGAAGAGGGAGGTAATTGGTTGTATTAAATACACCATGTGTTGTTTATTTTGTTTTGTGAAAGAGAAGCTGTTTTATTGCAGATGTTTGCCAAAAACCAGTCATCACTAGGTGGGGTGAAGAGGGAAAGTGATAGAGAAGTGTAATCTGATAGGCGAAAGAAACCCTTTTTCCATGTTACTGGATAATAATAGGTGTCCTCCTGTCAAAAATGTAGAGGAACAGTGGAAAGAGCTTACCTGAAATGTCTTTATTTTCAGAAGCATTTTGATTTCTAGCCTGCATTGGCAGTGAATGGCTATTAATATTATTATTGTTTCCTCTAAATTCTTCAACTGCATGTAGGGGAAATACAGACCAAGATATGGGTTAAGCACCCAGCTCCCATTCATTTTAATATCATGTTGAGGTTCCTTATTCCATGACCATTTTCCACCACGTTCCTTAATTTATCTTGTCATATGTCCTTGTGAACTGTTGCAGTTGATGACATGAACTGAAATGTGTATCTCACATGTAATATTAAGGATCTAAGGGGAACTAACTGATCGGTGTCTCTCCTTGATGAAGTCACTCAACTTCATTGTGTATCACTTAATTCCAGAAGAACTAGCTGAGAATATTTTTTTTTTTTAATGGAAATTTTCACTTTCAAGTCAAAGTTCAGGGAATTTTCTGAAGTTATGGGTACAGTTTATGTCCAAAAAAAGAAGAAATTGTGGACAAGATCCACTCAAGAATACTGTAGTAGTCATTATACTTCAATTCAATGTCCATTAAATCAATCAGTCAAAAAAATTACTGCTGACTTCTCTCATGGAACAGGGTATTGCATGAAGTCAGATTTAATTTACATGTGCAGGTGTATGTGTATCTGAAAGGATCTACACTTGTACAAATTTAATGCTGCAAGGAAACGGCAAGAGAAGCTATTGCTCCTGCTATAACCAGGACAGTGAGTATTGTCCTTTTTGAAATGTGATGCTTAATGCTGCCCTACGTTTCTACTTTATCTCACTCTGCCCACTTTACATAGCTGCTCAGTAGAACTGTGCAAAAGTGATCATACCTTCTAAATGCAGAGTGCTATTACTAGCTAGGAAGAATGACCTCCAGAGGTACTACCATGTGCAATGTTGCTCAGTGGATGGTAAATGTAACTTTAATGCCAAATTCTTTATATGCAGAAACGTAAAGATAATTTTGTATCCTGCTTGTTTTAACTAGTCTGCAGGTGCCTATTTCTGATAAAGCAATGAGAGAATAATTTCTGTAATCTTTAATATTTGCAATGATTTAGAAATAATAGCTGTTGGTTAAGAAAAAAGGGATATTTGGTTTCACTTATTTTACATTTTTTAAAAAACAAAACACCGAAACACCAAACCCCAAGTTGTTAGATACCTTAATTTCTATCAGGGATGCTTCTTTTGCTCCTAATTCTCATATAAGCAGAGAAAGCAAAATGCCATCAGCACCAGAGCGGTGCATAGGCTACGCATCATTTATACAGCCAGGCATTATGTCCCCGGGATGTTACAAAGAAGCAGCTGATTGAAGCATTAACGTGTCTTCAGTCCTTCTCACTGAAAGACACAAGGTCACTGCACAGGCTTAGTGGATGAGAAGTTGATACCTGATTTCTTTCCTTCCTTGCTCTGACTGTCCCTTAATCCACTGACTATAGTACTTAGTCTTTTTTTGAAAGGGAAAGGGGGGTGTGTGTGAAAACAGCCTAAGGAAATGAATATTTATGTACATATTTCTCTAATTTAAATTCACTCTTTGAATCCAGCTAGTACATTCAGCTTCCACCAGTGGGAGGTTTGAAATCTGTAGAAGTGCAAATACTGCTGGTGAGAAAGCTTTCTTCACTAAAATAAAAAGAAATGGAAGCAAACCTTGTAGTTAATGATGATGAATATCATCAAAATGATATTCATTCAAATGATATATGCATTCAGAGGAAACAAATGCTCTTAAATGCTCTGTATATATTATCCTCATGCTTTTCTTTCATAGCAAAAATGATAAGCAGAGGAAGAAGCATACTGATGCTGCCTGATGTACAGCTATGTATGTACGTCTATTTATAACCTAAAAAGACTGTTAATTCTCTTTTGTGATTGTTACTTTTAAGGGTAAGAAATAGGTGGCAAGCCCAGCTTGCTTACATGGGAGAGAGTTCAGACATGATATAGGCGAAGAATGTATTTTTTACTAGCTTTCCTGCCTGTAGTCTCCAATTAATTGTATTTAAACCACTAATCAAAGAGAGAATAATAAGATTTCACTTTATAATATATGAAGTGGTTTTCATTAAAACCACAGATCAAAGGTGGGCTTGGCAGTGAAGCCCCTGCCACTGCCACAGTCCAGGAAGGAAAAAAGCCAGTGGTTAACCTGGGGACAACTTTGGACATTGAAGCTGTCCTTTCCTGACCCAGCATAGTCACAGCGCTGCTGACAAAGAAGCTCCTTTCTGGTATGTAGAAGTCCTGAAGGCTCGCAAAGTGATTATCAGTGGAAAACTAGAAGCTCCACTGATGCCCTGAACATTTCTTTCTCTCAATTTTTATTTTTTGTCTGCTTACTTAGTCTATCTAATGAACAACCTCAAATGCAACCTCATAATGAAAACATTACAGCATATTTCATGCTTAGTTGGAGCTGAATTTGTCTCTTTGTTTAACCAAGACACACATTTGTAGGGTTATTAGAAAACATTGCATCCACTGTATATTTTAAAGTAATTGCCTGACATTGATTTTTAAACTATGAAAATCATCAGAGAATAACAATAATGATATTATTGATAATGCATACTCATTGATACTGTTACTTTTAATATTAGTTGCAATTCATAGGAGGCACCATTTTCAATTAAGCCTGTCTGCTAGCCGCTATATAAAATCAGTCCAACACTACAGACTTTTGCCTCATAAAGCTTATGATATAAGTATAAGTAATCAGATGTGGCTGTAGTCATAACACATCCACAACTTAGGTTTTATTAACTAGAAAGGGCATTACAGCAAAGGTGAATTCTAAGGAGAAAAAAAAAAGGTGAGGCTGGTGGGCTTTAGTTTTTTATTATTGGAAGTCTGAAAGAAGCTGTAAAAGGGTCTCTAAAATCAAGTACTGGGGTGGTGGATATTGATACATACACTGATCCGGTGTCACCTGCTATTTACTGAATATCATGAGAATCCTTCAGCTCTGAGATCTACAGGGACCTTTGTGGTGACTGGCATAAACAACTAATTAGAAGGTTGATATTGGCAACCATAGCAGGGGATATGTCTGGTAACACATCTGAAAAACAAGACTGGAGAATACTGTCATATTCAGTAACTATTTAATATCTTCAGTAGTCTTGTAATCTTTAGTGTAACATATAATATACAAATTATTTAAAAAACAGAAATATGTAGCAACTGACAGTTACTGTCCTGACCTAGAAGCCCTTCTCAGGATAGTGGGGCTCATTAAATCGTAATTTACATAAGCCATTGATGTGGTCCCTGAAATCTGCTACTAAAATGGCTATAAAGCAATGTTATAAGTTATTAGATTTCAAGCCTGTGACAGCATGCATTGCCATAATAGATCGAGTAATCTTTCTTTCCTCAGGTGGTGGATTTTCAAAGGTACCTTCATGCACGTGTCACAAGGATTCATGTGGTCTCTACTGCCACAGACGTGTGTTCCGTTCTGTGTTAGCTCCCACTGATACTAAAATTTGACTGCTTGTGCTAAGGTGTAATTTGCATTCCAGATATTCTGCATTCCAGATATCTCCCCATTCCTGACCCTGGAGACAGCACACATCTTCAGGACAGTGGTCTGCGGTAGCTCTTGAAAACAGCAAGCACAGTGCTTATTTCGCCATTGTCTTTATCATACCTGTTGGAACGAGTGGTGCTATGAGCCAAATGTCCTGTTGATTTGCAACACAGCAACAGTGTGAAGATGAGGGGAAAACCACAGCACAGTGGATTTGGGAAGAAAAATACTAATACTGTGTCAGGATATTTTAAAATTCCAAGTAGGAAGTTTGTTCTTAGGTTAAAATTGACTTTCTAACATCAGAACAAGTCATCCTGGTAATGGTCCTCCGTACAGAAATGCTTCTGAATATGAATGGGGAAAGCTATTCTTAATGAGGGATTGTAATTTTTAAATGGTTTCCCAAAGCATCAAAGTTTCCAAGAATTTTTGAGAAAAATAAAATACATACTGAAAATGTGCAAAATGAGAAACAGATTTTTCCATTTAATTGCATGTAATCATGCTTTGCATCACACAGGCAGAATAATAATTTGATCAGAAAAATAACAGGTAAAACAAATGTTCTAGTGTTTAGAACAGTTTGTGTGGGGTTCTTTACTGCTGTTTTAATAGTAAAACTTTGCATAAGAAAGGTAATACCATATCAAATGTATGTTAATCACTTAGTAAGAAATTAAAGATAGGCCTTACAGTAGATTAAATAATAACAATAAAAATAATCTATTCATTCCATAGCTGTCTAAACTGGTGCATCGTCACAGGCTTGTAATATGTCCAAAGTCCCTAGAGGCTTCCAGACTTCAAGAAACTGAAAAGAATCTGACGGAGGGGTGTTCAAATGGGTCTGTAAAGGTTTCAAGAGTTTCCTGTTGTTCTTACATATTGCGATTCTTGCCAGCTGTTGTATAGAATTGTTTCCTGTTTTTGTTTACCCAGTCTGAGACAGCAATAATTCAGTAAATCAAAAGTTGCTCTTTAAGCATATTTTGTTTTCAATTTGAATATTTCCCATTTTTGCTAAGTATGAAGGTATGAACTTTTCATCAGCAAAAATCAACATGACCTTTCACAAAAATCAGGTGCAAGCATTTCATCATTTGGATCTACCATTTCAATAATAGACCAGATGAATTTTAACACATAATATAACTTCAAATGTGAATAGTAACATGGATTGCTTTCTCTCACTTGACTTAAAATTTATTCACGTATTTTTAAGTGCTAATAAGAGTTCACCTGGATAATAATAAAGAAAATTTGACCAGGACAAAAAACCTGGGAAATTTAGATAAATTCTTTTTTGTTAATTCCATGAAGACTCCTCAGCCATATGTAAAACATATGATTGCTGTCAATATTTTTTTATTTTATTTGGTGTTTGCAAGAAATGAAGAAATATTTCTTCTAATAGAAACTAAAGGATATCATTGTTTAAAATATTTTAGGATTGAAGCTGATGTGATGTGCAGGGTCATTACAGATACTGCTTAATGTATGTTGCTAACAGTAAATGTGAAGCAGACCGCTCTTACTGTATAAATCTCTAGTAAACATTAACACAACAATGGCAGGAATTGTTGGTTCCCAAAGGATTATGGCTTAATAGGAGAAACCATTTGTTATACACAAATCTGACTATAACAGTGTGATTTTAATGTGTTCCAATGTAGCTGCTTAGCTGAGTAAAGGTGAGAGCATACTTGTATGTGTTACTGGACTGGAGTTTAAAGAAGGAAAGAGTTCTAGCAAGTGGGTATTTTAGAGCAAAGAAGTTCACCTATGTGGACCAACACACTTGTGCAGTTTTTAGGTAGAACACCTGATCTGATAGTTATTTGAATAATGTTGAATACACTGAATAGTAAGAATTTTTATTTATAGAATTTTTTTGTTCTCCTCGTCATGACTTCGATTATCTGATCTTAGCTTTAAGCATTTCAAATGAACATGTGGGAAGTTTAGGGCTCATGTCTCTGACACACAACCATAGTTGAAACTCAGATGAATAAGTTAAACAGCTCCTTCCTTGCTCCTTTATTGTTGAAGAGACTGGCTTTAGAATCAGAAATGTTCACTTGCACTTAAAGAACATGCACTTTGAATTTTGGAGAATGAAGAGCAAATTAGCAGAAAAACAGATTTTCCCCCCTCCCCCGGCTGTCACATCTGTGATGTATATGTGCATATATAGCATTGCACAAGTTTCAGTACAGGTAAGGGGTAAAAGTTAATCTATAAAGAATAACCTTTGATAATGCATTTTAGTTACCAGATATGAACTCTCAATGAATAGAGCTCTCAGCATCCCTTTATTCTCTCTATGCTATAGAGATTGTCTGCCTTTTAAAATAGAGTTTCCACCATTTTAGTTTATTCAAGATGTGGAAGACAGAAAATAGTGTTTTGGGAGGTACTGCTGTGCTGTTCCAGATGGCTCAGAGCAGCTTCCTTCAAAGAAAGAAATTAATGTTGGAGTAGTTGCATACAGGTCTTACGCACCAACAGCGTGATTTTGTGTCAGCAAAATCGTTCTGACAACTGGAGGGAATGCTCGTGTTTGGGGGTATCCTGAGGAAATAACCTCTGCGGTTAAATGCTTGTAAACTTTCTATTCAGTCCTGCTGTTTTCACTTAAGGGAAAACCTGGCTGGTTTACTAAGCACAAGCTTACATGCTTTGCATCAGTGCAATGTGTTGGCATTTGGTTCAGTGCCTGTCATTACCCGGTCTTTGCATGGTTTGGTTTTCTCCTTTGTCAGAGGGTAACGTGCAGGCAAAGTTCTGTGTCACCCAAAGCCTGCTGGTTGAGTCATGCAGCGAAGCTATCAGTCCTGCTGTTACATCTGCGGCAATTCTACCCAGAGGAGATGTTGCAAGACAGTGAGTCCCCAGTGGCATGTAATAGAATGGAAGCAGATGGTGAGCTGAAGAAAATTTCAGGGGAGGATTACATTTTCCAGTTACTGTCTTTTTGATTTCACTGTTATTGTCTGATGAATTGTGTCAGATTTGATCCTTCAGATTGAAAAGCTGCTTCTCAATGTGCTCCCAAATGTACAGATAAAGTAAATGGCTGCTGCCAATGTACTCTTTCAGAAACTTAATTTTTTAAATGCATATTAGGAAGGGTGCCTTGTTTTGTCATGTCTGCTATGTGAGTTTTGCCTTCTGAGGAGGGTTTTTTCTGTCATAGTTTATGTTCGTGACTAGGTTTTCAGTAGGCTCCTGTGTTTTGATCCATAATAGTATATTCCTGTGTACTTGTAATTTATTCTTGGGCAAGGCAAGCAGAAAAGCTTTATCTTGCCCTGGCTTATTTACACAGCCCTCCTTTGGCTTATTTGTAGTCTTTGATTAGCACGAAGGTCTATATAACCCTGTTTGCAAAAGTGAGACTAAGAAGGGAGATGCAGACTCTGAGACCTCAGAAGTGGAACTGATGTGGACACATGGCCAGAGTCCATTCCTCCTTTCCCCAGAAGCCCAGCCTCTGGAATGTGAGGAAGGTAGCTGATGACTCCTGGCACCAAGAGGAAGGCTCCTGCCCCACTTGAAGGCTTGCAACTGCAAAGCAGATTCACCACCCCCAAAGCTGAGGAAAACCCAGATGTGCTTTCCAGCAAAGCATCTGGGCCACCTAGCCCTGAACCCTGTGGCAGCCATATTGTTTCTATGCAATTTTCAGGAAACTTTATCAAAGTACAGGAGGCTACAGTTAAGTCATAGGGTACTGTAGGAAGCAGTGTCCTGTGCTGTCCAAAAAGCAGAGTCCAGTTTTGAAACTGATCCATTTTGTACAAAATAGGGCACAAATTGAAGCATCTTTACTGTAAGAATACAGGGTACTCTGAAATCAGTGTGTGGTTTTGTTCTTTTGATCTTTGCTTCAATTACTTTCTAATGAAAGAATTATCGAGCTGGGGAGATAGTAGAGAACATTTAATTCCACAGACTAATGGTTTGGACAACGGTTGGGACAGGTAATGCTTTGCCTTTAAGTAACAGAGAGATTTTAATCCTGCTTTCCTAATTCTTCAGTGCCCCATGCAGTACACTGGCACAACTGCCTCATCCCTCTTGCTTATTTGGGTTGTTTCCTAAGTAAAAACCTGCCTTGATCGACAAACAAATATTTGCCAAATTATATAGTATTTGTGAAATAGACTGAAACAATGTTTTTAATTATAAAAACCCAAACCAAACAGAAAGCAACCCAAAACTGTTTGCCTTCTTATAATAACAATGAAAAAGTTAACCCAGCCATGACTTTCAAGATAATCTGTTAGAGTTAAGGGCACTTCCTGTGTAAATTCTAAGTATGTGACCTCATGCAGTAACTCTCTTTCAAGACCATGTGGGTGCTTGATGACAACTTCATCACTGCATTTCCAAGACCCTATAGCTAAAATATTAGAAGCTGTGATACTCAAAATCTGAGTAGCTGTGACTCAGATGAAGAGTTTTCCTCCAGTCAGTCTGAAAATAAACATTGTGCAAAATAATCAGCCTTCAGCTGAGCAGAGACTGGGAAGTCTGTGTGGTTCCAAACTCAAAATCAACAGGTGAATTATAAACAAACGTTTGTGAATCATCTGGGAACTCCCAGACCTTTCAGTCCATGATTATTTTTTTTATTATTATTAATTATTATTTTACATGTTTTAAAGTTCAAGAGGACTAAGAAAGGTCAGGGTGCTATTTATAAACAAAACATGTTCTCTTCAATACAGAAGTATAAAATTCTTTCTTCACTGCTTCATCTTCTCCATGTTATTTTGATCCGCAGTCGAGGACTGAATCTGTTCATCTAACCATGATTCCATGCTACAGGTGCAGTAATAGCCAAAGAAGGTTATTGACCGTACAAACGTTATCTACATCCATTTCATCAATAAATGTGTCATGAGCCAATTTGATGCAGTTACATAGAGGTGCCCTTTCTACAATACCAGTAGATCACTTTGATGTGCAACTTTAACAGTAATACTTTAAAATACCTATGGGGAAAAAAAATCAAAACTTATTTTCAGGAAAAGGATATTCTCCAAATATTCATTAAAGAGAAGACTGATAGTTTAACTTAAAAAAAAAGCAACAACAAAACAACCGAGAAACCCAGCAGTAGAAAAATCTTTCATATGTATTAATGTGGAATCAGGACTTAAATCTTGGATACAATGAAGCTTCCCCTCTAGCTATGGCCAAGCACTGTTTTGCCTACGCCCATATTAGGTGTTGCTGGAGTTAATAGATTTTTGTTTCCTATTGCAAGATGATGGTTACTTCTTTGGTGACTATACATATGAAAATGTAAACAGAAACAGACCTTTTATGTATCGTTTGGTTTTATATGCTTATATCATTTTCAGTCTTATTTTTTATCTCTCAGTTAAATGCTGCATGTTGATTTATTCTGTTATGGAAGATGAGGTTATAAAAGAGTTTTGACTCTTTTGAATTGAATTGAGGTACGAGGAGTGGGTAAATCTAAATGAAGTTGACGTTTGTAGTAGATCATGATGACAGCTTTCTGACTGCTTCCTTTTATTTAGGGTTGGCTTATTTACTCAGGCTTATAAACTCATCAACATTGTAAACACACATGTAAATGTAATGAACTTCTCTGGACTGTTATGGCTCAGCTTCCTTCAGTATATTTTAAGAACTGCAATTCCATGTATTTCTTTGGTCTTCTTCCTGTGCTGATGTTGCAGATAGCTAGGGTATTTCAGCAATGTACTGTTGTTGCTTCTGAGTAGTAGTGATGTGATTTACCATGCTTTGAAAGAGTACACGTTCAACACTTTTCATGTGAGAATGACTTAGAAGGATTGGATTTCCAGTAACTGAATGTTTGACTCAGCTGCCATGTGATACCTTCTGGAGCCTGAAAAGACAATAGGTTCATCAGTTTTGAGGGGAAAATAGGCTGTGGGCTTCATATCTATATTCACAAGAGACTGGCCAAATTGCTACCTAGCTGTATAGCCTTCACAAAGGCTGCTGCTCAAGCAGCTACATTGCTGAGCTCATCATGCGGTTTTTAATCTAAAGAGTAGCAGTACATTGGAGGGATATAAGGAGTTATATATTAACAGGAGGATACAGTAAGAGAGAAAGTTTGGTCCCACAAGCAGCCTGTTTGGGATAGCATGACGGGAAAGAAATAGAACATGGTTTGGGAAGACAGATCCAGGGCACAAGCATCTTATTGTTATTTCCTTTGCAGATCAAGTTTTGATGCTTAAAACATAACTTATGAACTGATTGTAGTTTATTAGCCTAGTCAGTAGTTAGAATGATAGTTGTATAGACATAATTATCATCTTCTTGGGTAAGGGTAGATATTTTACAATTCTCAACATCTCTCAATATGTATGGAAATCATACCACAAACGTGCACATCATTGTGAGTACCAAATCTGCATTCATCCAGCGCTCTAGGAAAAGAGGTACCCATGCACTTGCCCACAGAGCCAGTCCTATCTTATCCTACCTCAGTCAGGTAGATGAAACTGCACTTATGCCATCCTACATTTCCATGCACATTGGTTGTAAAATGGAGGTTCCATGGAAAACAAGAAGAGAAATTAGGCCTTTCTAAATACACTTCCAGAAGCACTGGAATTTAACAGCATTTAGATGAAAATGGATATTTAGTTTAAACTTTGATTTATGCCTTTATTAATCAGAGTCCAAACACCTGGTTCTCTTTCACCTGGTTGGATTATTCCTATTGGATGGAATTAATTGAGTTTATTCTTCATAAAGGTAATTTGCAGTTGCATGTGGCCCTTTTAGGAGTTCTTTGAAGCATTTCTATGTTCCAGCAATCTCCATGCCATGAAACCTCCTTAGGGTTTTAGTCAGTTTTACGTGTCTTTTTGTTCCTCTCTAATGAAACTGTAATAAGGCACCAAATCTCTAGAATATTTTTCTCTAAAGGAAATTATGCTATGGCAGTACTGTCAGTGCTATGTGACAAAGTCATATAAATACAAATTACAACAGCAACAGTTTTTTCTGCACAAAGTTAGGAAATATTACATTTCTATGCATGTTTTTGATTTAGCGTAACTACTAACTGAACTGAAACAGCTCTAGGGATTATCCTACATGAATTTCAGGAAAGGTGCAGTAGCCACTGGGCTACTGTCAGCTAGCTCTTACAAACTTAATGGCAGTAGGAAAAGTGGAACTCTCATCACGTTTGGAAAAATACTGGAAAGTGAAATTAAATTGCTTATTTTTGAAACAGGGCAGAATGGCTGGAGCACAAGAATGTCATGACGACTCCGTCAAGGGCATTCACGCTTCTGAATGGCTGCAGTTTCTGTGGACTGTTAGGGCATACTATAACTCTTGAAATAGGGTCCAAAAGCGATGTTTCTAGGGTTTGGATCTCTTTTTTTGGTAATCATGGGAAAAATCCACATCAGGATTGCAGCTATGTAATTCAGTGCTTCTGTCATAACCAATGATCTCAGCAGAGTGTTCATTCCCCTTTCCCACACTTGTGAATAAGCACAGAAGAGTTGAGCCTGATTTCTCAGAGCTACCTTATGCAATTCAAGGTAATACATCTCTGCCTTTCACTTTGAAAAATAATGTTATTTCAGAACCATTAGGTAATGATATTGCTCTAAGAGAACCACATAATATTTTAGCAGCGGGACTCCTGTTAGTAGCGGTTTAATATGTGGAAATATGGGATTTAGTGACTTGGTTTATAATATTGCAGATAAATGCTACTTCCACTCACTTTATGAATATCATTTCTCACAGAAACTTTTAGATTACTTTAAACATTGCAGACTTATAGAAACATTTTTAACATGTTTGCATCCTTGGTTTTGAATCTCCTAGTGGAATACGTTTGTGAATTATGTACATTTGTTTTTCTTATCTCAGTGTGCATAAATCGTATAGAAAAAATACATAAATTGATTATGCTACAATATGCTGTATAACATAAAATCAAAGACCAAAACAGATTAGACCTCAACATAAATAAATTCTTTATTCAGGAAGCTATAAATGATATATGGCATTGATTTCTTTAGCATAGTAAGAATCTGTAACCTTAGTTTCTTGAGCCGGTATTTCTCCAATTTAGAATTGCAAGAGATGGAGATAAAACTGACCACATAGCAAATAAAATTTGGAAAGTAATACTTTCATTGGTATTTTTCTGTCCTCTCTCTGCCTGTCATAGCATTTTCCTTTTCCATTCACCAGGCTCACATAACTTCATATTTGTTTCCCTTTGTTAACTTCAATTATAAAGTTTATATGCCTCTGTAAAGGGCTTTAGTGTAAAATCAAAACAGATCTTCTACTAATAATTTTGAAGTAAATGAAAACCACCTTGACAGGGCTGTCTTAACACCCATTGGTGTAAAGAAGTGAAAATGTGGAAAAAGCAATAACCCAGCCTAAACCCTCAGGAAACTACAGGGCAGAAGTAGAATTCAGCTGCAGTGGTGTCTTGTGGAAAATCTTTGAAATTTATGCTGTTTATGACTGCACTGAAAAATTAAAGAGGGCAGTGAAAACATATAATTTAGCTATAAAATAAAACAGCTGGCACTGTTCCTCTGTGGGACAGAGACCTTTCCCATGTGTGAAACATGTTGATGTTTCTTGATGAAAACGTTTGTGACTTAAGTTGAGCAGTAAGATGCTGGATATGTTGGATTGCTGATAGATAAAGCAGATGCCAGAGTAGTTAGAGATGAATCACATGAATGACCGGAAATCCAGCATGGTATCCAGTATACCAACTGGTATCTTCATTTTGATCGTGACGAAGGAGGAAGGATTTCTTCAGTAGTCAGTGTTAAGATAGCTGAGGAAGTAAGCTGCCACCGATAGTAATTCTTTTAACAGAAGAGGGCGTCAGAGAGACTGTATGTGTGTGATCATGATGGAAAGAAAAAGAAAGCCTCTATAGACTCATTACTATTTTGTGCTAAGATTCTAGGTCTGGCTTAAGTGAGGACTCTGAGGAAGAAGTGTTAATAGTTATGTGATACATTTCCACAATCATTACTGCTTAGACTCAGTCACAACAGGAGCAGCATCAACATTGCTGGGACTTCTGTCCTGAGTCTGCAGTGCAAGAAATACAAAGTGAAATTGTACTCTGGCTGAGCCTCTAATGTTATGCATGCTTAGGAGAGAAGTAGCCAGGTACAAGCTATTTGAAGAGTTCATGGCCATCCAAGACTGTATCAAGAGAAACTGGTTTTCATCGTACTGTAATTATGAACTCTGAAGTCTTAAAAGATACACAGCCATACAGATACACATGCATACCTGTGTATGGTGTATGCAAACATGCACACAAAGGAAAGAAAGAAGGAAGAAAGGAAAAAATAAAAAGAAAACAGCAGTCCTTGTGAGTTACCTGTTAGATGCAAGCAGGTGGATTCTTGATGATACTGGCAAGGATAGAGAAAGTAAAGCCATCTCTGTCTCCAGACTGTGAAGTCTTGTGTGGAGTCATGAAGAGTCTTTAATATAAGAGGAATCTCTTGATAGCTCTCTCTGATCTCTGTGAATAATAGACATGAGTGAAATGAAAATGAAATGGTGCTTATTTTGGAAGGCTAAATGTGTATCTGTCACTAACAGTGCTTATTTTTCTTTTCTTTTGGACAGGGCTCAGGTTAAGACAAAAATAGGTCTTGCTGCATCTTTTTTGATGATGGAATTGTGTATTTCATTCAGTTCCTTAGTATGGCTGAGGACTGTGGAAGTCAACTTGTTCCTTTCAGCTTGTTCTTAATGTTAGAGTTTTCTGTTTTCTGTGATTTTAACAGATAGAGGGAAAAAACCAGAGAAGAGCCTTCAGAGTGTGGAACTTTAATTATTAGTATGAATCCAGATTTAGAGGACTTCCATCAAGGGTGTAGAAGTTCACTGTTTCAGTATGTATTTTTTTGCAAAGCTGTGAACCTTAGTTAATTTTAGAAAGTCTGTTAGACTAAAATAGATGTCCTAGCTTTAAAGTCAGATGACTCAGTTGAACCACAGGCCCCAGAGCTTTTCAGGCCTGCGCTGGTTTGGAGGCTCTGACTTTTAAGATGACTGTTAATTGTTGAAATGGAAATCCGATTTGTTTGGCTTCCCATTCCCCACCACCCCCACCCCCACCGCCCCTCCGTTGAAACACTTTTCAGCAGTAGGCTTTGAGGTTTTATTGAAAATCTTTTTACATATTACCCAAATGTTAATAGCTGGTGATTTGTATCACATAGTCCAGGAATTCTGTTATGTATTTCTGAAGACTACTTGTCTTCTTTGCCCCATGCCTTGTGTAGTAACTGTATACCTCATTTTTATTCCATCCCCAGAAAGAAACTGGTAAGATAGGGGCAGGCTTTTGTTTTACTCTCACTCATTGAAGAGGATTTTCTTGCAGGGGTGTGTGAGGAGGAAACAGAAGAACTGGGATTCAGAAAAAATTTCTTCCAGTTAAAACATCCCCAAAGCCACTCGCGCCGTATTTGGATCCTTTATTCCTCCAAGCTGCCAGAAATCTAGCTTTCAATGATCATGACCTGATTGTCAGAGCACATAGTGACTATTTGTCCTGCTAGCTAGGATAGGAATTGGATGTTTTGCAAATCCTAAAATTATTCTGGGACTTTTAACTTGTTTTTTCCGGATATGTGCTTAAAGAGTGGCAGAAAACGAAGTAAAGATTTGTAAGCCAATCCTATAAGAAGCTGAGGTGAAAATTCTCACTTTTTTGTCTTCTATCATTATTCTTATGAGGCAACCTCTGAAATGTAGAAAAATAATAATGGCATTGTAAGTTCCCACAAGTTTTTGAGGAAGAAGAATCATTGCAATTTGGAAGGAAAAAATAAAGACTCTCTCTAAAAGAGGAAGAGCACACATATGAGGCTGGATGGATTCATGTTCCACCACATGTACAAAGTCTATTCTAAGGCTTTGCTCATACTTGAATCTGGCTCTAGTTCTCCAAGAAGATTTTTCATTTGGACCCCACATTTGTAGCACTGGAAGAGTCCCAGGGCCCCTAGTGAAAGAACACCTTAGAATCATATCTCTGAAAAATACTAGGAAGACTGAAAAAAGGATTAATTACAAATATAACTTTAGAATCCTAGAATAGTTAGGGTTGGAAAGGGCCTTAAGATCATCTAGTTCCAACCCCCCTACCATGGGCAGGGATACCTCCCACTAAACCATGTTACCCAAGGCTCTGTCCAGCCGGACCTTGAACACCACCAGGGATGGAGCATTCACAACTTCCTTGGGAATCTAGAATAGAATGATTCCTATAGAAAATCGTGCCACCAGATTAGAAGTCTTTGGAGGAAATCTCAATTTACCTATTCTGTTCTGTAGAAATAATTTGGTATTTGTGGCTACATCACAAGGACAACGTGATTTCAGCTGAATTTTTAGGGACGGTGTATTTTGAGACACTGAATGATATCTAGGGTTAGAGTAAGTCTATCTAGATCAAATTAAGGGAAGTTTCTGATGACTTTAGTAGAGTGCTTTAAGGGAAAAGGTAATGTCAAATAGTAAAGCTTCAGAACACAGAATTTAGTAGCGGTTTTGGGAAAAAATACTGGGGAGGGGTGTTTAGCCAGAGGTCTAACTGGATTTCCTGGCAGATGCATGATATGTAATTCTTTATTCACAACACAGTTGGAAACTTTTAGAGTCTGGGTTGCATAGATGCAATAAAATGAATAGTGTGCATGGAATATATGTATTATTGTGTATTTCAGTTTTACATGATGTGCTTTTAGCATGTGGTGCAGTACAAACAAAATTATAGACCCCCAAAATGCAGCTATTTCAAGATAAATATTTCCAGTGGTGCAGAATTTTTCAAAGACAGTTTTCATAACATGTAAGCATGCTTTTTGGCTGCAAGACTGTTAAGTTTCCAAGTACAGAGAGCTAAATCCAAAGTCTTGTCTGTTTCTTTGGAGTTCTACTAAAGGTAAAACTTCAGTTGCTAACCCAGATTTCATATATTAAAATCAGGACATCACTTGCATTGTTCACTGAAGCACCTGGTGCAGATACTACAAAACAAACCCTAAACTTTATAGAGAGGTAACTCTCATCTTCTGTTTCCAATAAATTCCTACGGGCTTGGCTGGTTCTAAATTGGTTTTGTGTCATAAATTGTTTTCTGGATTCTGCACTGCATTCATTTTGAAGAATACTTTAGCCTATAAGAACTGCAAAAGCATACAAGCAGCAACATCCTAGTTGACTGAGGTAACGTAAACCACAGGGAAGTGAGTAATTTCACTTTCCCTAACATACAAGCACCTGTAATTTCTCTTCCACTTGTTGATGTTTGGGTGCACCTGTCTGTTGCTGTGTTTCACCATAGTAGCTTTAACTGAAATTGTATTTTGAATTTGCTAATAGCACTCATTGTAATTACTGTGTAATACTTAATTGGAATTCATGTAATTATTATTTTAAACTACTTTACATATTCTGATTTGAATTTTTAATGTAGAAAACACATAGTCAGATCTTCTATCTGATTCCCTTTGGATAACTGAGGATGGAGCATACATTTTAATGTTTCAGGTTATTTGTATGCAACAGAATTTTACCAATCTAGACTCCTGAATATATACTGGTACTTATATGTGCAAAGTTACTGTCAGTCCAGTGTAATATATTTTAAATTCTAACCATGCACACAATAAAATAGTTTAGATTTGAGTCTCTTTAATCAAATAATACATGTATAAAATACTTTGTATTACAAAATGGAACTACAACATACATTTCTATGCCTTTTTCACACCTACACTATTAATATCTAGTTGTGCATATATGCAATTTTTTATTATTTCTTCTTTACTTCAAAATAACAAGTATCTGTACATGAAATTTCAGAGCAGCCCTGCGGAGAAGGACTTTGGGGTGTTGGTCAATGAGAAAATGAACATGATCTGGCTTCAGTGTGCACTCACAGCCCAGAAAGCCGACCATATCCTGGGCTGCATCAAGAGGAACGTGACCGGCAGGTCTAAGGCAGTGATCCTGCCCCTCTACTCTGCTCTCATGAGACCTCACTTGGAGTATTGTGTGCAATTCTGGTGTCCTCAACATAAAAAGGACATGGAACTGTTGGAACAAGTCCAGAGGAGGGCCACGAGGATGATCAGGG